>JAGKTI010041472.1:0-10243 GCA_018397915.1 Birgus latro
CCAGTGACGATTCTGACTTCGAGGGATTCATGAGAGAGGCAGAAAAAACACAGCAAGATTCGGAAATATCTGCCGACAGTGATAGTGATGACTTAGGCCCCGCGGGGCCACAGTAGCCAAGCCTCGCCCCGCCAACAGTCCCGTTAACCACGCCAGTCTTCACATCAGTGTAAATGCATTTTTTAAAAAATATTTCTTACCTATGATGTTTTCTTATTAATATTACTGTACAGTACATCAGTTCATGTTTGTTTCATTTATCATCGTAAAATTAAGAGGTAGAGTCGAGAGAAAGAGTGGGAAAAAGTGCTTTCCTTGGAGTGAAGCCGACCAATTTGTAGTTAGCACTGCCTCACTCGCCACTGAACCTGTGTTTAAACCCCTTCCTTTTGAGGAACTGGCATAGCCACCCATTCGATGCCTTGAAAGGTTTTGTTGGAGGATTAATGGCTTTTTTAAGGCACGTGTGATAGAATATCTTTGCCTGCTCCCTTATATGGCGCCCATCTAATGCAACCCCTTCCTTTTCCTTTCTTTGAATGTAGTGAGCAAGATATCTTTCCATTTTTATTAGCACTTCTTTGTTGTCCACCAGCATTCTACCATCAAATTGAGCACCTCCATAGTTATTCGCTGCTTACTTGATTTGTTCACTGTTCTTTAAAATCATTCTCACTGTCGATTCACCAACACCAAACTCCTGACCAATAGCAGAATTACCTTCACCTGCTTTTTTCCTTTCAATCATTTTCAGTTTGGTCTCCAAAATTATTTTCTTGTTCTACTTACCCATTGGCGCCATGATAACACTCGTGCAAGGTTAGACTGCTGGGGTATTGCGAGGAGCACCACGAAATTGTGAGGGTCAGTGACCTTGGTTGGAAACAGGTGCAAACAAACATGGTGGGGCAGCAGACCACTGAACTAGGAGGCTCAGTACGGCCAATGAACCATGGCGTCATTACTCGGGGTGGCAAAATAGTGCGGGAAGACGACTCTCCCACCACTCGACCTCGCAAAGTGTGTGATCAGTCGCAAGTTCATAAATGTTAAAAAATACATGACTTTTGGAAATACCTCGCAAAATTGGTGAATCGCAAAGTTAAAGTTCGCAAAGTTGAAGGATGTACTGTATTAGCTGCATATCAGTTTGTCGATCAGATTCATAGAACGAGTTTGGATGTTTGTTCATAGCTTATGGTTAGGGGCAGTAATTGTGTGTTCTATTCCACCTCTCCACTATGTGGTGGGAAAAGAATCTTATTTCAGTTTTCAGTGTTGGTCCTGAATTTTGTAACTGTGGCATCCGTTACTAACGTTAGACCATGGAAGTATCCCCTCTAGCCCTGTTCCTCACAGAACCTAAATCTCTCCCTCTGCCAAAATATCCTCATTTTGTTTTCCTGGTTACCATCTCTCAAACTTCTATAACAAGGGTGGCACCTGTTGTTATATCAGACCTGAATTTGCAGTTAACACTGTTTTAAACTTCAACTTATTTTGATTACTCTTTGTATAAACTAACTTATCAAAATACCGGTATTACCAATTACAGTAATATCTGTAATAACCAGACGCCCAATTCCCGGACACTCCAATGTCTGGACATTTTGGGCCCAGGCCTTTGGAACCCAAAAATGGCCAGAAAACTTAAAAAAATAAAAAGTAAATAAAATAAAAAAAATAAAAATCAATCGTACTTTGAACTTTGCGTGCGGCGCTGAACAGCTGTGTTTACGTGCGTTTCCTTTTCCCCAGTTCCCGCTCAACTACCATCATGAGTAGACAATCATTCCAATAGCTACTGCTCATGATCATTTTTGTTTGAACAATTGTAATTCACACTGCTAAGGATTAAGTGCAGCACAACACTGGAATACTGTATGTGCTTCAAGAGCATTTTCACCACTGTCAGAGCCTTAGTGGAGGTGGGTTTATCTTTGTATTGGCCACCACGGATGTGTTGTAAGTACGCTGTCAGCTGCTAAATATTTTTCATACCTCTAATTCCTCATTCTCTGGTTCCATTTCATTTATTTCATGCTTTGTGTCCCTTATTGTGTGAATAGGGTCTTAAAAAGGTGCTCTTCATGTCTGGTAGGGAGTTACAATACCCTGTCAGCTGCTAAATATTTTCTATACCCACCTCTAATTCCTCATTCTCTTGTTCCTTTTCATTTATTTCATGATTTGTGTGTGACTGAGGTTTTAAATATGTGCTATGCATGTCCAGTAAGGCGTAATGTAGGTGGTTTTCTGAGTTAGGCTGGGTTAGGGTCCACAAGTACCTGTCCAGAAGCCTCACGCCCAGTTTCCGGATGGACCCAGTTTCCGGACATGCCTTTGGCCGTATTACATAGGATATTGGAGAGATTATGTACTGAAATCTGCGTAGTCTATTGCTCCCACAATGCTGCTTCAGAACCCAGTGTATTTGACTCTATATCCACACAGTTGAGTAACCTTAACCTTACCCTTAGCTGTAAAATTTTCAGTTTGGGTGATTTTAACGTACATAATGTAGAATGGTTATTGCACTCTGCCAGGACTGACGATACGGTACTGGTCTAGAGTGTGAGCTGCTTCCAGAATCATTTAATCTCATGCAGTTGGTAAAGCAACCAACCAGAATACCAGATAATCCTGACCTTAATGCCCATTTCTTGGATCTATTCCTGACAAATAATCCAGATCAATACAGGATAGAAGTGCTATCACCACTGGATCCTCCGACCACAATCTCATCAAAGCCTCATTAATCGACTTCCCCAAACCACCCTGTTCTGAATTGTCAGGGTGGCCCAATGGTACACTGATAGGGCAGACTGGGATGTATTTAGAAATTATCTTGGTGACATTCCATGGTAGTCTTTTTTCTCAATTGATATCAGTTCTACTCAATCTGACAATAATGACTGTTTTAGCTGGTATGGATTTATTCATACCAATTATGCCCTGGCCCCCATTAATGACATAATACTAGCTGGTATGGATTCATACCAATTCTACCCTGTCCCACATTAATGACTTAATACTAGCTGGCATGGATTCATTCATACCAAGTCAACAGTTCACTAAAATATAGAACTCTCCAAAATGGTTTGATTGCAATTGTGCCAGAGCAGAGACCCAAAAGTCATCGGCATCTAACTCTTACTTAAAATAAAGAACATCTGAATCACTCTGTCAATTTAAAATTGCTAGAAACCATGCAAAAGCGGTAATAAAACTCACAAAATCAAACTTTCTTCAAAAACAAGCATCAAAACTACTTAACAGTCATAATGACAATAGAATGTTCTGGTCAGCTTTCAGTTCTTTCAATAACAGCTTTAAACAAGTCATCACCCATTCCCACGCTAAATCTTCAGACAGTAACATTACTGTTGACCTGCTTGGTGAAGCAAATATGCTTGCCAGTACATTTGCCAGAAATTCTACGTTAGAGGATATCAGCCAGAATGTCCCTGTGCTAGAACTTGTCTCTCCTGAAATTGTTCCACTTAAAATACAGACTAGATGCTTACAATCCTTCCCAGACGATTTACCAACCAACAAAACTCCAGGCCCAGATGGAATATCTCCAAATGTTTTGAAAGAGTGCTCCCCAGAATTTCCCTCTATTCTGGCAAAATTATTCAGACTATGCATACGTACTTCTTCATTCCCTAATTCGTGGAAAGAAGCCAATATCCACCCAGTTCCAAAGAAAGGAAGTTCCTCTGACCCCTCTGATTTAGCTATCACGTCTTCTCTCGGTAAAGTATATATTTGAAATTGTAATTAATAAGCTCATAGTTAAACACGTTGAATCCAACAACTTAATTATGAGGTTCTACCCAAAAGTTCCAGTAATTTGAACAGATGGAGCCAACCATTTGCAGTTTAGCATTTTGCCGCCAGGAGGAGTCAGCAGCACCCCTTGTGTGGCAGTGTGGCCCCGGCCGTGTTTGTGAGCAGATGTGTTGTTGAGCTACGCTTACTATTGTAACGTGGTGTGTTGGTGGTTTGGCGGTTTTGCAATGGCGAACCAATGGTGCAGCAATGTCAAGTCGATGTTGATCATTTTCTTGATATCCAAGGAATTGTTCACAAGGAGTTTGTCCCACCTGGTCAGTCTGTCAGTGGAAAGTTTTACTGTGAAGTTATGCAGCGTCTGAGGGAGAACATCCGCCGCAAACATCCAGAATAGTGGAAGAACAAGGACTGGGTGCTACATCATGACAATGCCCCTGCCCACACATCAATTGTTGTCCGGCAGTTCCTGGCTTCCACTAACACGGTAGTCATTCCCCACCCACCCTATTCGCCTGACCTTGACCCCTGCGACTTCTTCCTGTTTCCCAAGCTGAAATTACGACTGAAAGGGCGTCAATTTGATGCAATTGAAGAGATCCAGACAGAATTGCAGGAGGTGCTCAAGACCATCATGCCTGAAGGCTTCAAGGTATGCATGGACTCGTGGAAAAAACGCTGGGACCACTGTATACATGCCTAAGGGGACTACTTTGAAGGTGACAGTGAGAACTAGTAGATAGATAACTTATTTTCCTACAATATTCAAATTAATAAAACTTTTGGGTAGCACCTCATAGTGTTAGACAATTTGGTTTAGCCACAAAAGATCCACCATTGATATACACAGTCTCCTGACTCATACTATCCATCAATCAATTGATCAACATGGAGAAACTCATGCTGTAGCCCTTAATATTTCTAAAGCTTTTGACTGAGTGTGGCACCATTCCCTCGTATCCAAACTCTCTTCCTATGGACTAACATCTTTTGTTCCTCTGCATTCCTAATATCTCAGCAACAGAAAAATAAGAGTAAAAGTAGATGATGTATATTCCAATTTCCACTTAGTTAATGCTGGCATGCCACAGGGATTAGTTCATATTAATGATGTTGTCTCTGTCACCCACAATCCCATCCATTCATATGCAAATGACTCAATACTTCACAGTTCATTCACACTCAAACACGTACCGTGCTTACAAAGTTTAACTCTAACTCTCATCTCAGTGCAGCCATCTCCTTAAATCAAGACTTATCTAAGATCAGTGAATGGGGACAAAATAACCTTGTCTTATTTAATACTAGTAAAACCAAATACAGTATATACACTTTACTAATAGGCAGATATTGCCAGATTCATGTATTACCTTCAATGCTACTAATATTCCAATCTCCAAAAGTATTGAAATTCTCAGTTTCTCACTTAATGCCCGCAGCTGGACCTCTCATATGTCAGATCACTTGCTAAAATCACTTCAGAGAAACTTGGATTATTGTACAGAGTCTGTAACTACTTTACTGACTTTCCTCTAGCTAAAATTTATAAGAGTCACGTTCACTCTCAGCTAGACTATTGCTTACCCTTGTGGAATTGATGTGAAGATGTTGCACTAGAACAACCTGACAAAATTCAGAATAAAGCTGTTGGAATTATTAATAACCCTGCTATTAAACTACCTACCCTGCAAGTAAGAAGGAATGTTGCCTCCCATGCATTATTTTACATATACAGTAAACCCTTCATAAGCCGAACTATATGGGGCTCTACCCTGCTTCGAATTACCGATTTTTCCGGCTTACCGAATTTTCACCCCCCAAAATTGCTAAATTACCGAATTTTCACCCCCCCAAAATTGCTAAGACAATACCTATTACTTGTCCTTTCAACACTAAATTAAAGAAGCATATATAAATAAATTAGTTATGACAAAAAACAATATAGTGCATTTAATATACATTTAACCCCTTCAGTGCTAGGTGTATTTTCATTTTGTTCTTGCTGCAACCAGACAATTTTAATCAGTGTAGGTTGGATCTGTGGAAGTGCACGGAGTTGGTACAGCCTTCGTTAGCCCCCTCAGTATGTGAGTCCAGTCCTGAGTGCCATAAAATTGGCTGGAGGAAGCGTAAATAAAGTAGAAATAGACGTCACATTACTGAAGTGGTTAATTGGTAGAAAATCATTCACAGAGGCAGTACAGTCTGTTGGTAACGTGTATTGGGGATGGATTTCCACCCCCCCAAATTGCAATAACAATACTTATTACTTGTCTTCTTAACACTAAAGTAAAGGAGCATATACAATGTATAAATTAATAAAGAAAGACAAAAAAGAAAGAATTCAGTGCACATAATTTGCCTTTCATCAGAGGCAGAAGATCGTCGGCAGTTTGTTTTGTTTTGGAAACGGAGGTGGTGGAGGTGGTTTAACTCACACTTGAATGTAAATTCTAAAGAGTACCCAGTATTTATTTCACTCTATATTAAGAACTAAACTTAAATGTAATCACTATAATATACTGCAGTGTAACACCTTTCGTTAGAAGCAGTAGATTCTTTGGCAGTTTGTTTTGTTTTTGAGACAGAGGTGGTGGAGGTGATTGAGTTCGTACTGTAACGTAAATTCTAAACAGTACCCAGTATTTATTTCACTCTATATTAAGAACTAAACTTAAATGTAATCACTGTAATAGACTGCAATGTAACACCTTTCGTTAGAAGCAGTAGATTCTTCGAAGTTCGGCAGTTTGTTTTGTTTTGGAGACGGAGTTGGTGGAGGTGGGTTAGTTCATACTTTTAACTTAAATTCTAAACAGTACCCAGTATTTATTTCACTCTATATTAAGAACTAAACTTAAATGTAATCACTGTAATAGACTGCAATGTAACACTTTCAGTAATAATAGTTCTGAACTTTAATCATGATCACTACACTGTCACAAGCGCACATTTTTTTTTTTAGCTTCATTCCTTTACGACTAGAGGTGCCAGTATCACTTCTTTTAAGCTATGAACCTTCCATGGCAAGCCAGAAGGCAAAAGGAGAGCACTGCTCAGCACTAAATGACAGTAAGAATGGCGCAACTACTGTCAGCAAAAGCAAGCAGCAGACTGGCGCCACATGTCCGCATGGCGCCATTTCTCCCCCTACTTTCGCATTTCGGCCTGCTTTCATACGTGGTCTCGGCCTGAGTTCGGCTAACTGAAGATTCCAGCTTCTAAAAGTTCGGCTTATGCAAGGTTTACTGTACTTTTTTGGCAAATGCTCAGACGAAGTTACGTCCATTGTGCCACCTCCCCATGCCTTCCTTTGTGCTACACGGGCATCTAGAAGCTGTCATCACTGGAATGTCATACAGCCATATTGCAGAACTTCTGCCTCTCAGAATTCTTTTATTCCCCGAACTGAGTGTTTCTGGAACTCGCTTCCCCAGAGTTGTTTCCCCCCAAACTTCAGCCAGCAGCTGTTCAAGTCCAACTGTTACAGATTTTTTATGAATGGAGGATGCCAGTAATCTGGTGTATGGATTATTTTTTTATTCATTTGTTTTTCCTTCTTCTGTTCTGTTATTAAAAAAAAAAAAACAATGATCATCACAAATGAAAAGTGGGAATTGACATGGCATGTTGTCTTTCATGGACAATATGAAAAGACATAATTCAGATATGGCAACAGTGGTGTCCGTGAAACTGCCTAAGACGACGAGTTTGCTGATCAGAGTACTGTACCAGATGGTAAGATGAAGTCGGTAAATATCCTGGTCATGGACGACCAGTAGGTTATGCTGGAGGAAAATTGGAAATAAAAGTCTTAATACATGGACAATCCATTCATAGAGCAGAAGCCAGTGCCAGCACAGAATGGCAGCCCAAAACTGCTTGTCTGTTATGCAGTGTTCCAGGCACTGAGCCACCTTTTCATCTTTGATCAAACTTGGCCTGGTTTTTCTTGGCTGGCCACAGCCAAGGTCGTTGAACCTTGTCCACTGCTGATGATGCATGGTGGACAGCCATAACCTTGATGAGAAGGAGGCCGTTAGTTCACAACAAATGACACAGATGATGCACACTGGACAGCCACTACATGGATAAGGAGGAAACCACGAGTTCACAGCAAACGGCACAAACAACGCATGCTGGACAGCCACAACCTGGACAAGAAGGAGACCATAAAAGAGTTCACAACAAACAGTGTATTTCTTACTGCCAATACTACCTGGACTGTTGTAGATGTGGCCCAGGTGAGTATTTTTGCATTGGTTACTACAGTCCTCATCGTTCATAAGGAATAAGCCACTGCCATCTATGTTGCCTTCACGTCTGAGCTTAAAAAAAAAAAAAGCATTAACTAATATTCCATTATCATTAACACATTTCTTTATATTTGAAATATTTCTGAGACTTATAAAACATAAGATGATTGAGAGAGAGGGAGAATGACCACAGTCTAATGCAGCAGAAAATGCTCTCCACATCCAGGATAAACTCTACAGAGAAGGAAAAAGTGGAGCTTTGTGCAGAAACCATGAGCTTGGACTATCACACACGGATCTGGTGATGAACTGGGTGTCCACAGCTCTCCTATGACAGCAGAACTGGATTGCCAGTGTTGCTTGTTCTGCACATATGTCCTTGTGTGATAAGGCCTTAACCCGCCCCATCCCCCTGACTCACAACTTTTTTTCACACTGAGACCCCCCGACGTGCATTGTACGTCATGCAATTGAAAGGCTCATTGTTTGCACATTTTTCAAGATTCACGGGTGATTTTTGGTAGGCATATGTGAGAGACCTTCCTCTACCCCCAGCCAGGCTGCAACACTGCCTAACCCTATGCAACAGGGGTATGCCATTTTCTCGCAACTCACCTTAGCAGTGACCTTGCCAGTAAAGACACATAGCACCACGGTTTCTACGACGACGAAATTCAAGGCGAAAGTGATTCATGATGTGAAGGACAAAGATTACATGGCACCAAAGTTAGTAATGAACAGAAGTAATGAGGAGGTAACATCGCCAAGGTAGGTGTGGTATGTCAATGGTTTTGGTGAGGGAACAATGCTTATATCGCCTATATTATTGTGTGAAAAGCAATATACTCTTGTACTACATATAAATTCGTACCAAATAAATAAATATCTATGAGGCTGAGTGGTTTTGGTTAAGTTTCCCTCGCATAGGGAGTGTCTTTTACGAAGCTCGGCATCATAGAAAGCCAGATGAGGGGCCTCTCACCTGTTTAGAACATTTTTAACTTCAGGTAAGTGCTTTCTCACTGAAATTTTGATGTTTCTAACCAAAAGCAGAGGTTTGAGCCAAAAAAAGGCAAGTTGAAACTCGGTCGGGTTCTGGGCGTGTGTTGGGTAAAAAAGTGTCGGGACAGGGCGGGTTAAGATTCAGATTTAGGAGACTTACCATAAGTAGCTTTTCAGATTAGGTATTTTCTTGTTTTATTGTTTTCTATACTGTACTTTTTTTATTTATTTTTTTAGCATAATACTGTACGTTAGGATAGATTGGGTTTCTGCATGGCAACTCTTATTTGCAATAGCATTTACACCATTCCTAGAAAGATTGGAAGAGATAAAATCAGTATTTCTGGTGATACCTGTAAACTAGAATTTTACCATTTTGGGATCCAGGAAAGAACTTTGGGTTATGCAGTGAACTGAAAGAGGCCAAATTTGTCTATAATTGTATCATGTGTTAATGTATTAATTGTAATATCATTGTGTACCTAGTTGTGGTCACAGTATTTTACTAGTCATTTATATAGTGAAGATTTATCTTGTATGCTATACTCTATCTATCTATCTGTCTATTGCCAGACGCCTTAATCCCGAACGGGGTGGCCACAAACAAATCGCCTCCATGTCACTCTGTCCCCTGCCATTTCACTACCACGCTCCCAACTCACACCCCCCTCTCTCATATACCTCTCCACTCCATCCCTCCATCTCATCCTCGGCCTCCCCCTCCCTCTCGCCCCCTCCACCTCACTCACATACACTCTCCTCACCCCTCCTCCCATCCTCTCCACATGCCCAAACCACCTTAACGTGTTTCTCCTAACGCTTCCCATCACGTCCTCAACCACACCACAACGCTCCTTCACTTCCTCATTTGTTAGTCTGTCTCTCCATGTGACTCCACATGCTCCTCTCAAATAACTCATGTCCACTGCTCTCACTCTTGACTTCTGTCCTTCCAACAGGATCCAAGCTTCACTTCCGTATGTCAGAGTTGGTATCACAATACTGTCATGTAACAACTTTTTCACTTCCATGCTCACCTCCCTGTTTCTTATCACTGCTTTCAACGAACCAGCAACCTTCCTTCCCTGCTGCACCCTTTCGAGCACTTCACCCTCCAGACTACCATCCTTACTCATCACACTGCCCAAGTACTTAAATTCACTCACATTCTCCATATCCTTCCCATCCAA
>JAGKTI010041473.1:0-10243 GCA_018397915.1 Birgus latro
TATATATATATATATATAGTGCACTCACATAACTCACGCACTTCTAACTCACGAATTATCTAACTCACGGTATCCTTACCTAAGTCACCATTATCACCAGAGTCACAGAAAATGCTGTAACTCGCGTTTTTCCACTAGAAAATTACTTATTTCCGAGGTAATGTTTAACTCACGGAATAGTAGCCGCAACTCACAACTGGAAGAAAATCATATTTAAGCACACAGTCCTTGTGATTGTGCAGCGAATCAAAACAATGCTTTCTCCACCAACGCCACCTACGCCTTGTGGCCAGAACTGGAACTAGGCCTACCAAGCGGGACTATTAGTCTACACATGTACACCTACCTGGAAGCTTCTTCCTTGCCTTTTAGTGCTTCACAATGGCTAAAAACAATCAAGCAAAGAGTTCTTCATCCAGGAAAGGACTGAAGCAGAAGCCACCACTGAGCTACGCCCAGAAAATAGAGTTAATTCGGAAGATAAACAACGGTGAGAGGAAGTGATAAGTGAAGTGCTTCCATTCATGGATATGGCCAAAGAAAAGATCAAAGCATATGACAGAAATGAAACAAGGTGTACTGAAATTGTTTTAAATCTTGATAAAGCTGTTGCCTGTTATAAGAAAATGCATGACAGCCATTTAAATCAGTGTCACCAGCAGTTAATCAGACGCTATTTAGCCTGCCAACAACAGCTAGTGTGCCGAAACTGCTGCCCATCTCTCATCGACGTAAACATTGTCATCACTAGGATTAAGGTAAATCTATCTATCTATCTATTGCCAGACGCCTCAATCCCGCAAGGGATGGCCACAAACAAATCGCCTCCATGTCGCTCTGTCCCCCGCCATTTCACTACCCCACTCCCAACTCACACCCCCCTCTCTCATATACCTCTCCACTCCATCCCTCCAGCTCATCCTCGGCCTCCTCCTCCCTCTCGCCCCCTCCACCTCACTCACATACACTCTCCTCGTCAGTCTTTCACTCTCCATCTTCTCCACATGCCAAAACCACCTTAATGTGTTTCTCCTAACGCTTTCTATCACGTCCACATCCACTCCACAATACTCCTTCACTTCCTCATATGTTAGTCTTTCTCTCCATGTATGCTTTTCAATATTGTTTATTATCATACTAGGATATGTAATGTCTTTCAATATTGTTTATTATCAGTATAAGATATGTAATACATACTCTTGAGACAGGATGTTAGTGTTAAGTGGCGTTAAGAGGGGTTCCGGCAATGTTATACTAGGCTACTCGACAAAATGGCAGAATCAAATACAGTAATCCCTCTACTATCCGGACGTCCACTATCCAGACACCTCACTATTCGGATATCGTGGGCCGATGGCCAAAACCCCCAAACTGAAAAAAAAAAAAAAAAAAATCCGATTTTTTCCCCACGGCGTCAGTTTGAATTTCCCGCCCGCGCCGACTAGCTCCCTTCATGCTCAATCTCCCTCCTACTAGTTCTGTCTCAACTCCCGTGAACAGTGGATGGCTGTCCAATAATTTGTGGTATTTTTGTTCTTGTTTAAATAATCAAAAGTCACAGTGCGAAGGATTAAGTGTACTTAAACACTGGATTACTGGACATGCTTCAAGAGCAATTATGACCACTGTAAAAACCTTAGAGATGAGGGTAAACAACAATCATGGGCTGTAAGTAAACATTGTCAACTGCTAAATATTTTTCATAATCACTTCTAAATCCTCATTCTCTGGTTACATTTTATTTACTTCATACTTTGTGTCCCATATTTGAGTGCACAGGTTGTGAAAAAGGTGATTTTCTCAGTGATTACCATGTCTCTTACATATGTTCACTATCTAGTCAACTGGCGAACATTTTTGCCCCACACACCTCTAAATCATAATTTTTCTGGTTACATTTTATTTACTTCATGCTTTGTGTCCCATATTTGAGTGCAGAGGCTGTGAAAAGGTGATTTTCTCAGTAATAATCATGTCTGCCTTACTCACCTCAAAATCATCATTTTTGGGTTAAAATTCGATTAATTCATGCTTTGTGCCAATTATTTATGTGAATGGGGTCTTAATTAAGTGCTATGCATGTCCAGGAGGGAGGTAGGTAGGTGGTTTTCTGATTTAGGTTAGGTTAGGTTAGGGTCAAGAATGACCGGTGCTGTTGGTGAACAGTGAACACCTTTGCCATACCTAACTCTTTTTCTGGTAACAATTTATTTATTTGATGCTTTGTATCCCACATTTTATTGCATAAGATATGAGAAATGATGATTTTCATAGTGATTGCCACATCCGACACTTACTTACATTAAGCTGCCAACTTGTGAACTGCCTTACTCACCTCAAAATCATCATTTTGGGGTTAAAATTTGATTAATTCATGCTTTGTGCCAATTATTTATATGAATGGGGTCTTAAGTGCTATGCATGTCCAGGAGGGAGGTAGGTAGGTGGTTTTCTGATTTAGGTTAGGTTAGAATGACTGGTGCTGTTGGTGAAGTGAACACCTTTGCCATACCTAACTCTTTTTCTGGTAACAATTTATTTATTTGATGCTTTGTATCCCATACTTTAGTGCATAAGATATGAGAAATGATGATTTTCATAGTGATAGCAACGTCCAATATTTACTTACACTAACATGCCAACTCGTGAACACCCCTGCATTACTCACCGCAAATTCATCATTTTTGGTTAAAATTAGATTAATTCATACTTTGTGCCAATTATTTATATGAATGGGGTCTTAATTAACTGCTATGCATGTCCGGGAGGGAGGTAGGCAGGTGGTTTTCTGATTTAGGTTAGGTTAGGTTAGGGTCAAGAATGACTGGTGCTGTTGGTGAACAGTGAACACCTTTGCCATACCTAACTTTTTCTGGTAACAGTTTATTTGTTTGATGCTTTGTATCCCATATTTTAGTGCATAAGATGTGAGAAATGATGATTTTCATGGTGATTGCCATGTCCGATACTTATTTACACTAAGCTGCCAACTCATGAACATCTATGCCTTACTTACCTCAAAATCATCATTTTTGGGTTAAAATTCAATGAATTCATGCTTTGTGTCCATTATTTAATGCATATGGTGTGAGAAAGGGTGATTTTCATAGTGATTTCCATGTCTGATACTTACTTACACTTGCTGGCACGTTGTGAGCACCTATGCCTTACTCACCTCTAAATCATCATTTTTTGGTTAAAATCCAGTTAATTCATGCTTTGTGTGTATTATTTATGTGAAAGGGGACTTAAATAAGTGCTACGCATGTCTGGTAGGGAGGTAGGTAGGTGGTTTTCTGATTTAGGTTAGGTTAGGTTAGGGTCATGAATGACCAGTGCTGGAGCTTCAGGGCCAATATCCGGACAAGCCTTTGGCTCTATTATGCCGGATAATGGAGGGATAACTGTATATTTTTCCCCATAAGATGTGTTTTTTTTAACTCACGTTTTTCCAATTCACGGCATGAGCTCAGAAGGAAATTACAGTGAGTTAAGCGAATGCAGTGTATATAAATATATATACATATACAGTATACCTGTGTCTTGCATTTGCACCACACAAGCCATGCAGCAGTACACATATATACTTTCACACATTTTTTCATTCTCTGTGATGAAAACAAAGCAAACCCTTCCTTCTTCCTACCTTATTTTCTTTTTCAGACTGGACATACTACTTATCCTTCACCTCAGCCACTTGTCTCAGATTCTTCATCACCACACCACACTCCACTATATAATAAATGTTTTTTACTCACTCCACATACTGTTCCTTCATAAAACCATACCTCATTTCATAATCATTTGTGCCATTCACATTAAATGTTGCCACACTTGTTATATTGTCCCACTCATTCAACCGAATGTCCTCGTTGTCACCTCTTAGTCTTTTTTTATCTCGTCCTGCACAGGGACACTGGTTGGTGGCAAGCCAGGTGGACTCATTACCTGGGAGGTTTTGGGGCCTGGACATAATGCTTCTAATGCTTACAGACAAGGCACTAGACTATCAGTTTTTTTTTTTTTTTATGGCTAAAAATGGTTAGGTAAAGAATACCAAACAGGAAGTAAGAATAATTGAAATGTAATAAAAAGCAGTTAAAAAATAGTTAAAATGAAATTTACTAAAAACAAAGTGTGCATTTTCTTTTTTTTTTTAATGCAAGGAAGAAGGAACCAAAGGCCATGAGCCCGCAAACTGTTCCTTCCAAGAAAAAACAAAAACAATACAAAAGAGAGCCAAATTCAAGATCCGTTCATTTTCAGATGCCTGGACACACTCCGTTTGAAAGACTGGAGATTATAGGAAGTAGGAAATACAGACAGAGAAAGACAGTTCCAGAGCTGACCAGTTGTATAAATGAAGGACTGGGAGTAATGGTTAACTCTGGCATTAGAGAGTTGGACAGAAAAGGGATGAGAGGTTGCTGCTAGACGGGTGCTACGTGTCTGTTGTAGAGGTGGAGGGATGCAAGCAGACAGTTCAGAGGAACAGTGGCCATTGAAGTAGCGATAGAAGGGAGATAAAGATGCAACAGGACAGTGAAGAGACAGAGGTTGAAGGGAGCCAGTAAGAGGAGGAGAATTAATGAGACAAAAAGCCTTTGACTCCACCCTATTGAGAAGAGCTGTATGTGGGGAGCCTCCCCACACACGCGAGTTGTATTC
Source organism: Birgus latro (assembly GCA_018397915.1). Lineage (NCBI taxonomy): Eukaryota > Metazoa > Arthropoda > Malacostraca > Decapoda > Coenobitidae > Birgus > Birgus latro. The sequence goes on from JAGKTI010041473.1 coordinate 4,669, forward strand.
CAAATAGGGGCGAATAAAACCCATGTATAAAGTCAACAACTGTGCAGGAGTAAAGAAGGTTTGGAGTCGGCTTAGCACACCTAATCTCTTGGAAGCAGATTTCACAAGAGATGTAATATGTTCTTTCCATGATAAATCCTGAGTGAATGAAACCTCAAGCATGTTCAAGGATGATACAGGAACGAGCTGGACATTATTAAACATTAGTGGATAATCCTGTGGAAGATTTTGTCGGGTTGATAAGTGTAAAAACTGAGTCTTTGCTGCATTAAAAACAACAAGAATATTTTTACCCCAGTGAGAGATACAATCCAAGTCAGACATTAGGTGTGCCATAGCCTCATCCTTTGTTTGTTGAAGTAACTGATGAGATGGACGTTGCGGGAACCGAATGGAAAGGTGAAGGCCATAGCCTCATCCCTTGTTTGCTGAAGTAACTGCTGAGATGGACGTTGCGGTAACCGAATGGAAAGGTGAAGGGTGGAATCATCAGCGTACGAGTGGTTAGGATTAGATGTACAGCTTAGCAGGTCATTGATGAATAAAAGTATTAGTGTTAGAAGGCAAACCGCACTCACTGGCCTCACACCCCTAACTGCCCGGCCCCCGGCTGCTCACCGCAGGACACTTCTGGTGACATCACTACTTGTGACATAACAGGTGTGTGCGTGCACACACACACTAACAGCAATATGCACTAACACTCTCGTCCTCTCTTCTTAATTTCACAAAAGATTCCGAGGACGAAGCTGGATGGTCTATTTGGGTCTGATACACACTATGTATCCAATACACAGACTTTTGTGTGTGTACCATCAACACCCGATACGCATTATGCATCCAATACATAGACTTTTGTTTAATTACTATCAAGACCCAGTCTGTGGCCACATACAGATATGTGATGTCTCTTGAAGTACTGTATTATAATCCTTCTAGTCCTGGCTGACTGCTGCACGCAGCCGCTCGGTTGAGGCACCTTTCTTGGTGAGACAATCAGCCAGTTGTTGTGATGTATCCACCCAAGATACTTCATCAATCTCATCTTGCTCCAATATGTCTTGTAATACAGTAATATCAGTGCGCAATCTCCTGTCTTCTATGCTCCTACAGGAGGAAAAGGGGCGTCCACCAGACTCTTGTTGTCGACAAAACACTTTATTTTGATCTTTCCACATCCAGAGACCTCACGCAATATGTTGGTGAGATATACAGCAGTCTCAGCACATTCAAGCAGTGCCAACGCCTCAGCAGATAAGGTAGATTTGATGACCCTCTTGATCTTTCTTGTCTGCCAGAATATAGGACATCTTGCCTCACTAGCATTTCATAGGAAGATCGCAAAACCTCCCTGAGACCCATTGGCTACAAGGCTGGCAAATGAGGCAGCCAAAAAGCACTCTATATGACAGTCGTCGATCAGTCCCATTCTTGGAATGTATAGCTTCATGTTGTCAGTCTTCACCCTTGAGATCACCTTATTGAGTCTGAGCAAATCCGCTACAGTAGCTCGGTTGCTAGTCACACTCAACTCACACACATCAAAAGCAATATCTGGCTGAGTGTGTGTGGCAATCCAGTTGAGTTGCCTAATTAATGCTCGGTACTCCGTTTTCTCAGACTCGGACAGCTCTCCTGATTTTACTGCTGCACGATGTTTACTCAGCGTGACTGGTTTCAAAGATGAAGCATACTGGAATTGGTCGAGCGTTATGCTGCCATCGATGTTGGAGACGATATTGAGACCAACGTATTGGAATGCTTTTGATTCCGAACTGCCGATGAGGAATATTTGACTCAAGCGGTTTATCATTTGCTGCTCGAACTCACGTGTACCAGCCCAAAGGAAGTCGTTGACTTAAATGCATACAATGCCTTTGACTTTGCCACTATTGCTCCAAGAGAACAGCACTGAATCCAGTGATGACACAGACTCAACAATTGATCTTTTACGCACAGATACCAATGCCTAGCAGCGTCACAAAGGCCGTAAATAGTTTTCTTTAGTCTCCATAACTTACCATTTCCATATTCAGGTAGAGGACGTAAATGAACAAGTCTCTCTATGTTGTTGCCTTGCAAGTAGGCAGCTTTTATGTCCATAGTGTGGCAATGGCTCAGTGGGTAGAGTGGTGGCCTGCAGTCCTAACGGACCCAGGTTCAAATCCCTGCTGGGGCAGGGAATAGTTAAGGATTTGAATTTCATTAAATCTGGCTTTACTGATCTACCAGAAGACCAGCCGACATGTTGTAAAAATACCCCCACTAATACCAATACACCAGTCCTATATGAGACAGCCCGAGCATGTATTCAATATGAACGGTGGGTGTTATCGCCAAAGTGGTGACACGTAGAGGTGTATGGTATGTAGAAGGACTGTTGGGCCTTGATGGCAGGCTGTGAAGCCTATGCCCAGAGTCGGACACATAAAAAAAAAATAAAATAAAATAAAAAATAAAAATCCCACTGGTTGGTGGAGGCCAAAGAAAGTGCCAAACGCACAGCTTCTTTTGAACAAGTAGGCAAGTCTTTTCAGAGATCCACTGTGTCTTCCTCAAATCCTCTGGCGACTAAGCAGTCCTTAACAATAGGCTTTCCATTTTTCATTTTTTCCGTCACAACCCATCAGACCGTTATGGCACCTTGCCCAACATCATCTACTTCCTCATACACATCATTATTCTGCCAGATTGTAATTTCATTTTCCTTGGCACATATTACAGCCTCAGAGTTGAAAAGAACAAACATTTCTGCGTCATCATCAGCCACTTCCCATGTGCTAAAATCATTCTGCAAATCTATCCAATTAACGCTGCCATCAGAATCCCTCTTCAAATTGTAGCAGTGTTTGTACTTTCCAGTGGCTTTACCTGCCCGACTCACAATCCTTTCAGACACCAACTCTCCACTTTCTGAATGTATTCCCTTTATACGCTGATCAACAGAAACTTTGGAAGGCTGATTAACCGGAATAGAAACAGTGGGAGGCTCATCAATCGGAACCGCATCATCTTCCGACTCGTCATCTGGTGGATAATCATTCAACACTTGCGAAGAATCGTCATTAGACTTCTCCTGGACAACATTGTTCTTCTCATCACTGCTGACACCGCCCTCAACTGTAGTATCTTGCTCTGATGCACGCGCTAGACGACACATGTGCACTTGCACGTAGACACCGCCTTGTCTCACCAGAATTTGTTTCCCTATCTTTGCCTATTACAATTCCGGGACCGTGCCACTCATGATTGTCATTTCTTTCGTAGAAGACTTCATCTCCATTTCGGTAGTTGTTTAAGTCACTCGAATGTATGTTGTGCCGCAGAGCCCTAGCCAAACGTTCATCTGATTCAGTCCTTATGAACTCTTGTCTTGCTAAATGAAGAGCATTCAAGTTGTCTCTCACAATTTTCAATGGTGATGTAGGTTCCAAGGCTGGAGGATCATTTGCGTACACATTAGGCAGACCAGGGTTTTGACCAAAAACAAGTTGGTTTGGAGAAAAACCTGTGTAGTTGGTGAGAGCATATCTTGCCGATACTGCCCATGCCAAGGCCACATCCAATTCACACTGACTATCAGCCATTATCTTCCTAACAATGTCACCAATGACTGCATTTTGACGCTCACAGACTCCGTTGCTCCATGGACTCGCTGCAGACGTTGTCATGATCTTGATATTGAAGGCCTCTCCCAATGCTTGCATTTCAGCATTGTTGAATTCACAACCATTGTCTGTAAGAATTTTTCCAGGCGCGTCAAACACAACAATCCAGCTCCGAAATATTCCTTTAATAATGGTGGGCACATACTTGTCCGCGATTCCTATCGCACTGCAATACCTGGTCGCCAGATCAACAAGGACTAAGAAATAATGCCTTCCCCAAGCTTTCAAATCCATGGCTATGGCTTCGTTAAACTTAGACGCCATGGGCAAACTGACTACGGGTCGGGGCTTGGCTTTCTTGAATCTGCAACAGCCTGTACAAGCATCAGATACAGCCTTCATAGCCCGCTCCAGTTTTGAACTTTTAATTCCCGCATCTGTGATCAGTTTAATTAATTTTGCCGATGTTGGGTGTCCAAATTGCCTGTGAAGCTTCAAAAGCCGTTTTTTCTACATCACCACTAAGAGATGCCAGCATGATTGTTTCACAAAATTCACGACCTAGTCATAAAGAAATTGGAAGCAAGTAATGGCCTGAAGATGAGGACTTCAAATTAATGATAGTTCCACAAATTGTGACCTGGTCACTTCCAAATTTAATCAACATTTTTGCTTTATTCATGGAACGTTTACTCAGCAGCTAGGAAATATTGCAGTTCACAACATCAGTCGCGATGGTTGCACGCATATTTCCAATGTAGCAGGGCAGAGTAACACGTTTGAGGGAAGAAACTGTGACACCATCAGCAAACGTAAACATTGAGGATGACGCTTCTTCTCTTGTAGCTTCACGTTCGTAATCAGTGAGCTCACTTAGATAGCAACTGATCCATTCAACTCCACATACAGTTGTAGAACACCCTGTGTCTAGAACAGCATATCCCTTAGATTCTTCTACTAGAGTCTGTAATTTACCTCTATTAGCGGCATCATCCGCATAGCCCATAAATAATGACAGATGCACTGTTTCAGAATTTTCTTCTTGGCTGCCGTCGTTTTCGTATGCATCTGGACAGTCATGTGCCCAATGAAATCTAGAATCACATACTAAACACCTCGATACCTTTCCGTCAGACACAAGTGAGTTCTGGCTCCTGCCGGTGGATGAGCAATGGGGAATTCTAGCAGATGCGGTTGAATATCGGCCACCACCACGACCTCGATCACGTACTGCACCACCTCGCAAGATTCTCCGTCCTTGTCGAGTACCTCAAATGTAAAACGTTTCCTCACCCCCAACTTTGTCACTCCAAAATACTGGATTGGTGAGGAGACTGTAGCACCAGTCGAGCAGGGCAGTACTCCCAAGGTGGATGGAAAGCTGATGACAGGGAGAGCCGGAGCTCCCGTTTCATCAGCCCTCAGGACTTGTTCCTGACCATCCCCCTTTGCTGAACTTTTTCAGTGTCTCAGTAACACAGAGAGTAGACCAGCATGCTCTCTAATACAAGTTTCTCTAACTGTCAACACCAAACTACATACACGCTACACACTACACTTCCTTTTCAAAAAATTAAAAATGGCTTCTGAAAATCGTGCCTCGGAGTCCCCGGAGGGGGGACCATAAATGCCCCCACCATCCGCCCCTCTCCCGGTGACGACTCTCGGAGCTGCCTGGAACCACTGTCTGACTCACTCCTTCTTCATTCCTGTAACATTCGCGGCCTCTCCTCTAACTTTCGCTCTGTTGAGCACCACCTCTTCTCCTCTAAACCTCACCTTCTCTTTCTTTCTGAGACTCTGTTGTCTGAGACAACTGACAGCAAACCCTTTTCTGTATCCTCCTACTTTCTCTATTCTCATTTCAAAGCCAAAGGTGGCTGTTGTGTATATGTACGCAACGATCTATCTTGCTCTCATGTTCCTGAACTTGATTCTTCTGAATTCTCTACTCTCTGGCTTCGGCT
>JAGKTI010041475.1:0-10242 GCA_018397915.1 Birgus latro
TTATACCTGATGGAACTGGTCCACTCCCACAACTTAATGCTTAGCCAGGGTTGCATGAACTTCAGTGAACCTTGGTTATAAGGCAAAATGCATGTCCTTGGTTACCAGTCAGATCATTCTGACATCACTTGAGCTGATAAGGGTTACAGAGCTTAAGTTAAAATAAATGCACTGTAGTTAATGGGGTGGGCATAATTCTCCTTGTTTACTAGTCAAATCAATCCTCTAATTTACTACACTTCGCCATCAACTGTGCTGGGAAGGGTTATGGATCTTTTTCAGGTTAAACACACTATAATGTATTAGTATATCAGTCCAAATTTAGTTCACGTATACTTAACACCATACAAATGCCCCAGCATGTGAGAAAATTGGTTGGCTTATTGGGGTGTTAGACAAAATTTGGTTAGTAGAGGTGCATTAGAGAGTTTATTGTGTATTATTAAAATTGACACCACAGCATAATGAGAACCATAGTCCCGTGCCTAATTGGAAACTGTTAAAAAAACAAAAACAAAGGGTTCCATGTTGAATAGATCTGCTCTCTGTGAATTAATTTGCCCATGTATATATATTTTTCTTTAATTGTTATGTAAATATTGCAATCTACAGACAAAGACAGAAGTTGGCCTAGTATTTCTCTTCTTGTACTTGTCACTTTTCTTTAGTAGCTAGTTTTCCTAAGCTGAGAGAGACTTTGTGTGTTTCTGTGGCCATTGATAAATCTGTTTGATATGAAGCAACAGAGAGGAAAGTGGTGGACATGACAAAAGTATGAGATGGATGCAAGGGAACAGCTGAGAGTTAGAAAGATAATTAGTGCTTATTTCAATTTTTTTTTTTTCTGTCTTCATGGTTTCAGTATTCATTCCCTTTCACTATTTTGCCACATTTTCTGGCCGTAATTTTGTCCTGTCAGTGGTTTCATTACTCTGTCCATTCCATTATTTTGTCCAGTTCTGTCTATCTATCTATCTATTGCCAGACACCTTAATCCTTTAAGGGGTGGCCACAAACAAATCACCTCCATGTCACTCTGTCCCCCACCATCTCACTGACGTGTCCCCCACTCACACCCCCCCCTCTCATATTCCTCTCCACGCCATCCCTTCATCTCATCGTTGGTCTCCCTCTCCCTCCCTCTCCCCCCCTCCACCTCACTCACATACATTCTCCTCATCAGTCTCTCACTCTTCATCCTCTCAACATGGCCAAACCACCTTAATGTGTTCTTCCTAACGCTTCCTATCACATCCACATCCACACCACAACGCTCCTTCACCTCCTCATTTGTCAGTCTGTCTCTCCATGTGACTCCACATGCTCCTTTCAATAACTCATTTCCACTGCTCTCACTCTTGACTTCTGTCCCTCCAACAGGGTCCAAGCTTCACTTCCATATGTTAGAGTTGTTATCACAATACTGTCATTTAGCAGCTATTTCACTTCCATGCTTGCTTCCCTGTTTCTTATCACTGCTTTTAAGGAACCAGCAACCTTTCTTCCCTGCTGCACCCTTTCAAGCACTTCACCCTCTAAACATCCATTCTTACTCATCACACTACCCAAGTACATAAATGAACTCACATTCTCCATATCCTCCCCATCCAATCTCACTGTACATTCACTGGCTTCACTTCTCTCGATGACCATCACTTTACTCTTCCCAACATTCACCTTTAGATTCCGTTTCTTACACACACTCCAAAATTCATCTATCAAGCCTTGCAGCTCCCCTTCGTCTTCACTTAACAACACAGTATCATCTGCAAACAACAGTACAGGGAGTTTCCAAACACTGCCCTCTCTCACTAGGGCCACTCCAACATCCACTGCCCTACCTTGTATCTCTTTTATAACCCCATCCATATACAGATTTAACAACCATGGAGACATGACACATCTTTGTTTCAATCCAACCTTCAAATGGAAAAATTCACTCAGTTCACCATCCACATGCATTGCAGCCTTAGCACCCTCATACATACTCTTCATGGCCTTCAACAACTTCCCATCTACTCCATATATTCTTAATACTTTCCACAGTCCTTTTCTATCCACCCTGTCATATGCTTTCTCCAAATTCATGAAGGCTGCTTACAATTTCTTTCCCTTCCCTAGAAACTTTTCCACTAAAGATCTAAGAATGAATATCTGATCTACACAACCTCTTCCCTTCCTAAAACCTCCCTGTTCTTCTCCCACTGATTCCTCTGTTATTTCCCTAACTTGGTCAATAAGTATCCTACCATATACTTTTCCTATTACACTAAGAAGGCAAATGCCCCTATGATTAACACACACTTCTTTTAGGGGAATAATTATACCTGACTTCCAATCCTTTGGGACTCTACCTTCCTCCCAGGCCAATCTGCACACCCTCCCCATCCATTCTATTACGATCTTTCCCTCATACTTCAGCATTTCACCACACACTCCATCAATTCCTGGGGCTTTCCCCATTTTAACTTTCTTCATTGCTTCCACAACTTCCAACCCTCCTTCTCCCAGCCATTCCCGGCCACTTATACTTGCATTACTTTCATTCTCCATGTTCAACAAAACATTAAAGTGCTCTTTCCATCTGTTCACTTTTTCATCCTTCTCTACTAGTAATCTACCATTTTTATCTTTCACTCCTCATCTAACTTCTTTGTTATCCTGTTTAACTCTCTTTACCTCTTTCCAGAACATTTTCTTTCATTCTCCACACTCCGCACTCAAATTCCTTCCAAATTCCTCATCTACTCTCTTCTTACTCTCTCTTACTAATCTTTTCACCTCTCTCCTCCTCTCGACATACAACTCTCTCTTCCGTCTCTCAACCTCTTCGATGCCCGTTCCTCATCCACTTGCTATAAGTTTTCTTCTTTTGTGCCACAGCCTCTCTCACCTCTTCAGTCCACCATGCTGTTCCCTGAACCCCTTTTCGTCTTCTCTTCACCCCACATACCACTTCACATGCTGCACAGATTTCTTCTGTGAATATCTTTCACACACCTTCCACATACCCCATCTGCTCCAATCTGTATTTACCCAGTTGCTCCTCCACTTCCCTTTTATATTCTGCCATTTTTCCATCCTCTTGTCTAGTTCACTGACCATTAATATTGTCCAGTGTTGTTTTCATTATTATGTCATGGTCTGATTACTGATTCCAACAGAAGCTCATATTTGCACAGTTAGGGACAAGCGTTTGCCTAGTACAGGCATACCCCGGTTTAACAATGCAATTGGTTAAGTAAAATCCCATCGCTAGGCGGGGTGTCATATCTCAGGGTAGATTTAACATGTAAAGTATAGGAATGTGTTTTTGAGCCTTTGGTTTCCCCCCCAATCAAGTCCTAAACTCACCCAAATGAGTCTAAAAACAAGTTTTTAGCTAACCTAAACCCCCAAATAGCTTTTAAACAAGCTATACTATGCCTAAAAGCAGTTTATAACTAACATTAACTCAGAAATAAAATTTGAAAATCATCAAAAGTAATTCTGGAAAAATCAAACTTAGTAAACTGTACCCCAAAATGACAATGTTCACCCCACCTATGACCAAAACACATTAGTCTAAATCTAAAAACAGTTTATAAACCAGCCTGAACACAAAATTTAGGTCTAAAATATCATCAAAATTGTAAACCAAAACCCATCATTAAACTGGGGTTTGGTCATCGCTCTGCGGTGTAGGGTGGTATTTCTACTCCCATCGCTACACAGGGGTATCGCATCTAGGGGTATCGTATCTCGGGGTCTGCTCGTACCGCATTTCTTGTACCTGTCACTTATTCTGATGGCTAATATTCCAAAGGGGAGAACAGTTTTGTATCTTCTCTGGCCATAAATGATTGATTGGTGTGATGCATCAGGGAGGAAAGTGATGGACATGGCCTAGATGTGATGTAAATGCAGTGGAATAATATGCAGATTTTGGTCTCCTGTTGTACATTGTGACCAAAAAGTATCCTGGTGATTAATTTGTTGCTGTGTACTTTTTACTTATAAGGCAAATACAGTACAGTATTTTTCACCCACTGGTGTAGCAGATAGAGGTTGCAGAGCTTTGTCAGTGAAAACTTGTGTCCAATGCATAATTTTCTTTGTCTTATGACCTATGCACACTGTCATGGGGCACCTGTTATGTCCAATATTACTGTCATCAGTTTTGAAACTTGGCAATGAAGCACACTACAGTATAAGCAGAGAATCAAAAGCATGGATTGTGCTTTAGTTCATCACATTTTTTGTTCATGCCTTCATTTATAAAGGCTCCAATATTTTTGCATATGTTGGCCTTCATCACCTAATGGCAACTCTTCACACTGCTTGATCTCTGCAGCCTTCTTATCCAATCTATTACCCCTGAGGTGACACTGTATAATCTCATCTTAATTTTTTTTTTGTATGCCTCATGCAGCCCTACCTTCTGCATTCACACCTCCCCCTCTCCACACCCATTTGTCATCCTCTATCTCTTCTGCGGGCCTAAATACTGTACATAGTTATTTACCATGCATTTTCTGTTGCTGTACTAACACCACAGTGCCCACTGATTTTGTGGATGGGCTTTTTGCGTCTTCTACCATGTCCTTACTTAGGGAAAAAAAGAGTTTAGGTAGATGTTGATGATGATGATGATGATGATGCTATACCATATTTATGGTGTGATTCTGATAGAGCCTAAACTTAAACCTGTTCATAGTCAGAATGGTGGTTATGGTGGTGATGGTGATGATGTATGTGACTCTCATACAGGGCTGGATTTAGGTATAAGCTAAACAAGCTGTGGCTTAGAACCTCACAGCATGAAGGGGCCTCTGTTTTTTGTCAAATTTTATTATAATATATACTGTATTTAAGTAATGAATGGGAATATGGATGGGGTATATGTGTGGGAGTGGGTGAGAATGAGAGGGCGAAAGAGGGAGTGTGTATTGTTGTGAGCAACAGGTGGAAGGAGAATGTAAGAGAATATGGATCAGTTGGGTCAAGGATTGTGTGGGTAAGAGTGAAAGTTGGAGTACAAATGTGGGCAATTGTGTGCGTGTATGCGCCAATGCAAGATTGTGTAAGTAGAGTGAGAGAAGAGTTTTGGACAAATGTGGAAGCCTGCTTGGAAAAGTTTGAAAGGAATGAGAGAGTGTTTCTGATTGGAGATATGAATGGAAAAGTAGGGAATGAGAAGGTGGATGGAGTGGTTGGTGAGTGGGGTGTGCCTGCAGAGATGGATGAGAATGGCAGTGCTTTAGTGGACATTTGTGCTGGGAGGGGGTTGGTGGTAGTTAATACCCTCTTCAGGCACAAAATGATCCATAGATATACATGGCGAGTGGTGAGAAGAGAGGACGGGGGAATGAATGAACGGAAGGCAATGATTGGCTGTGTGTGTGTGGATGAAAGGATGAGAAGATGTATAATGGATGCATGAGTATATAGAGGTTGGGGGAGTGGACTTTCTGACCACCACTTGGTGGTGGCCAGAATCCGAATCCAAACAAGATGGAGGAAGAGAAGAAGGGCAGGACAGGAGGAAGTATTTGTTACAAGGAGGGTAGAAAAGTTACAAGAGGATGGAATGAAGGCTGAATATAAAAGGGAAGTGGAGGAGCGATTGGGTAAATATAGATTGGAGCAGATGGGGGACGTGGAGGGTGTGTGGAAGGTATTCACAGAAGAAATCTGTGGAGCATGTGAGATGGTGTGTGGAGTGAAGGGAAGACGAAAGGGGGTTCATGGAACAGCATGGTGAACTGAAGAGGTGAGAGAGGCTGTGGCACAAAAGAAGAAAGCATATAATGAGTGGATGAGGAACAGGGGCGACGAAGAAGCTGAGAGACGGATGAGAGAGTTATATGTAGTGAGGAGGAGAGAGATGAAAAAATTAGTAAGAGAGAGTAAGAAGAGAGTGGATGAGGAATTTGGAAGGAATTTGAGTGCAAAGTGGAGGGAATGTAAGAAAATGTTCTGGAAGGAGGTAAAGAGAACTAGACAGGGTGCCAACGAAGTCAGTGGGGGTGTGAAAGATAAAAATGGTAGATTACTAGTGGAGAAGGGAGAAAAAGTAAACAGATGGAGAGAACACTTTAATGAACTGTTGAACATAGAAAATGAAAGTAATGCAAGTATAAGTGGCTGGGGAATGGCAGGGAGAAGGAGGGTTGTGAGAAGAGAGGAAGAAATCACCAGGATGGAAGTGGTGGAAGCAATGAAGAAAGTTAAAATGGGGAAAGCCCCAAGAATTGATGGAGTGTGTGGTGAAATGCTGAAGCATGGGGGAGAGATAGTAATAGAATGGATGTGGAAGGTGTGCAGATGGGAGGAGGGTAGAGTCCCAGAGGATTGGAAGTCAGGTGTTAGTGTGTGTGAGCACGCACACATCTGCTAAGTCACGAGTGATGACGTCATCGGAAGGTTCCGGTTGTATGCAACCGGGAGCCTTGGCAGTTCACGTCGTGACGCCGGTGAGTGTGGTTTGCCTAGTTCCAACACTGGTAGCAGAGCGTGGTTGCGAGAATGGCGTCGTGTTCGACCAAGTGGCCTCCAAAACTGGAAAATGATTCTACATATGAGAGCTGGAAAAAACTGGAAAATGATTCTACATATGAGAGCTGGAAAAAAGACATTGGCATTTGGTGCGAACTAACGGAGCTAGCAGCAGAAAAACAAGCTTTGGGTATTCACCTGTCATTGTCTGGGAGAGCGAGGGTGGCGTCTTCGCAGATTGAAACAGATGTTCTAAAGCAGAAGGATGGTGTTCAGACCCTGGTGAAAAAATTAAACTGTTTATTTCTCGTGGACAAAGGACGTCGACAGTTTGCAGCGTTTTATGAGCTATACAACTTCAGAAGAGCCAGTGATATGAACATTCGGGAGTTCGTGACAGAATTTGAGCATGTTTACTTCAAATTTACCAAGTAGGACATGGAACTGCCAAATTCTGTGATGGCTTTTATGCTCTTAGCTGCATGCAAACTTTCAGACAGTGAACGACAATTAGTGATGTCCGCGATAACTGAGGTGACATATGAAAATATGAAATCTGCCCTGAATCGTATTTTTGCTGGTGAAATTGGCAGGCAGAACGAGGCATCGGTGTCTGCCCGGGAGGTGAAAGACGAACCAGTATTTTGGAGTGACGAAGTTGAGGGTGACGAAACGCTTTATGCTAGAGGTACTCGACCAGGACGGAGAATGTTGCGGGGTGGGGCAATACGTGATCGACGTCGGAGTAGTGGCCGATGTTCAACTGTATCTGCTAGAATTGCCCAACGCTCATCCACCGGCAGGAGGCAGAACTTGGGCCTGACGGAAAGGTATCGAGGTGTTTCATATGTGATTCTAGATTTCATTGGGCACGTGACTGTCCGGATGCATACGAAAACGACGGCAGTCGAGAAGAGGATTCTGAAGCAGTGCATCTGTCGTTGTTTGTGGGCTATGCGGATGATGCCACTAGTAGAGGTAAGTCACAGACTCTAGTAGAAGAATCTAAGGGATGTGCTCTTCTAGACACAGGGTGTTCTACAACTGTATGTGGAGTTGAATGGATCAATTGCTATCTAAGTGAGCTCACTGATTATGAATGTGATGCTGTAAGAGAAGAAGCGTCATCCTCAGCGTTTACTTTTGCTGATGGTGTCACAGTTTCTTCCCTCAAACGTGTTACTCTGCCCTGCTACATTGGAAACATGCGTGCTAGCATCGTGACTGATGTTGTTGACTGCAATATTCCCTTGCTGTTGAGTAGATGTTCCGTGAAAAAAGCAAAAATGTTGATTAACCTTGGAACTGACCAGGTCAAAATTTGTGGAACTATCATTGATTTAAAGTCCTCATCTTCAGGCCATTACTTACTTCCAATTTCATTATGACTAGATCGTGAATTTTGTGAAACAATCATGTTGGCAACTCGTGGGGGTGATGTAGAAAGAAACCGCTTTGAAGCTTCACAGGCAATTTGGACACCCAACATCGGCAAAACTAATTAAACTGATCACAGATGCGGGAATTGAAAGTTCAAAACTGGAACAGGCTGTCAAGGCTGTATCTGATGCTTGTACAGTCTGTTGCAGATTTAAGAAAGCCAAGCCCCGACCCGTAGTCAGTTTGCCCATGGCGTCTAAGTTTAACGAAGCCATAGCCATGGATTTAAAAGCTTGGGGAAGGCATTATTTCTTAGTCTTTGTTGATTTGGCGACCAGGTATTGTAATGCTATAGTAATCGCAGATAAGTGTGCGCCCACCATTATCAAAGGAATATTTCGGAGCTGGATTGTTGTGTTTGGCACACCTAGAAAAATTCTTACAGACAATGGCTGTGAATTCAGTAATGCGGAAATGCGAGCATTGGGAGAGGCCTTCATTATCAAGATCATGACAACGTCTGCAGAGAGTCCTTGGAGCAACGGAGTCTGTGAGTGTCAAAATGCAGTCATTGGTGACATTGTTAGGAAGGTAATGGCTGATAGCCAGTGTGAATTGGATGTGGCCTTGGCATGGGCAGTATCGGCAAGAAATGCTCTCACCAACTACTCAGGCTTTTCTCCTAACCAACTTGTTTTTGGTCAAAACCCTAGTCTGCCTAATGTGTACGCAAATGATCCTCCAGCCTTGGAACCTTCATCACCATCGAAAATTGTGAGAGACAACTTGAACGCTCTTCATTTAGCTAGACAAGAGTTTATAAAGACCGAATCAGATGAACGCTTGGCTAGGGCTTTGCGGCACAACGTACGTTCGAGTGACCTAAACGACATCCGGAATGGAGATGAAGTCTTCTACAAAAGAAATGACAGTCATGAGTGGCATGGTCCTGGAATTGTAATAGGCAGAGATGGGAAACAAATTCTGGTGAAACGGCAGTGTATACGTGCGAGTGCACATATGTCATCTAGCGCGAGCACCAGAGCAAGATACTACAGTTGAAAGTGATGTCAGCAGTGATGAGTAGAAAAATGTTGTCCAGGAGAAGCCTAATGACGATCCTACGCAAGTGTTGAATGACTATCCACCAGATGACGAGTCGGAAGATGGTGTGGTCCCAATCGATGAGCCTCCCACAGTTTCTGTTCCGATTAATCAGCTTCCCAAAGTTTCTGTTGATCAACATATAAAGGGAATACATTCAGAAAATGGAGAGTTGGTGTCTGGAAGGATTATAAGTCAGGCAGGTAAAGCCACTGGAAAGTACAAACACTGCTATAATTTGAAGAGGGACTCTGATGGCAGCATTGATTGGATAGATTTAGAGAAGGATCTTAGCGAATGGGAAGTGGTTGATGATGACACAGAAATGCTTGTTTTTTTCAACTCTGAGGCTGTATTATGTGCTAAGGAAAATGAAATTACAAATTGGCAGAATAATGATGTGTATGAGGAAGTAGATGATGTTGGGCAAGGTGCCATAACGGTTCGATAGGTCGTGACAGAAAAACTGAAAAATGGAAAGCCTATTGTTAAGGCCCGCTTAGTCGCCAGAGGATTTGAGGAAGACACAGTGGATCTCCGAAAAGACTCGCCTACTTGTTCAAAGGAAGCAGTGCGTTTGGCACTTTCTTTGGCCTCCACCAACCAGTGGGATTGCCACACTATGGACGTGAAAGCTGCCTACCTGCAAGGTAACGACATTGAGAGAGTTGTTCATTTACGTCCTCCGCCTGAATATGCAAATGGTAAGTTATGGAGACTAAAGAAAACTGTTTACGGCCTTTGTGATGCTGCTAGGCATTGGTATCTGCGCGTAAAAGATCAGTTGTTGAGTCTCGGAGCTAAAGTATCATCACTGGATTCAGCGCTGTTCTCTTGGAGCAATGGTGGCAAAGTCAAAGGCATTGTATGCATCTACGTCGACGACTTCCTTTGGGCTGGTACACATGAGTTTGAACAGCAAGTGATAAATCGGTTGAGTTAAATATTCCTCATCGGCAGTTCAGAATCAAAAGCTTTCAAATACGTTGGTCTCAATGTCATCTCCAACATCGATGGCAGCATAACGCTCGACCAATTCCAGTATGCTTCATCCTGGAAACCAGTCATGCTGAGTAAACATCGTGCAGCAGTAAAATCAGGGGAGCTGCCCGAGTCTGAGAAAATGGAGTACCGAGCATTAATTGTGCAACTCAATTGGATTGCCACATACACTCGGCCAGATATTGCCTTTGATGTGTGTGAGTTGAGCGTGAATAGCAACCGAGCTACCGTAGCGGATTTGCTTAGACTCAATAAGGTGATCTCAAGGGTGAAGATTGA
>JAGKTI010041476.1:0-10242 GCA_018397915.1 Birgus latro
TTTATCTGCATGTACTCTCAAGCCCTTGTGCCCCATACTATCTCTCTACTTCCTAAATCTTTCCTCTGCCTCCCTTTCATTCCCTGCAGTCAGCGCCAAATCATCAAAACACAACATCTCCCACAGGAGTCCATTTCTGTAATCACGTGAATATCATGATGAACAATAAGGGGCTCAAGAGTGTCCTAAGTGCGCGTCCACTCCACACGTGCTCTCGAACATGTGTTGGCAACACGGCAGGCAACATGTTCGGGTACATGTATGCAGCAGTATTTGGACAGATGTTTGCAAACATGTTTCAATGCAGCTTGGAACACTGGCACCAGAGACATTGGGATAAGTGTGTCCGTACCATGCTGCTGAGACTTCATCATGATGTTGCCAACATGATCTGGACGATGATGTTCCCAACATGTTTGTAGCGTGTTAGTTACTGTGTTGCCTACATGTTGCCATTTGTTCCAGCACATGTGTGGACGCGGCCTAATGCACACCAACATTCACGGAAAACTCATCACTCAAATCTCCATTCGTTCTCACCTGTGTGGAAACACCCACATACAGGTGGTCCTCGCCTAATGCGGTTTGCTGTAGAGCGATACTGCTCTAACACGGCACGATTTTGCGGAAGGAAATAAACATTCTATCGCGGGCACTGTTAGCGTAACGCGGTAATTTGTGCCGGGCGGGCTGTGACGCAGTGTGCCCGGTTGGGGTGAGGTGACGGTGGAGGAGGTGACGGAGATTGCCAGGGACACCAGTGACACTTCAGATGAGCGGATTATGCAGGAAGCTGAGCAACGAGACAGGGACGAAGAGGGGAGGGAACAGCTAGAGGAAGAGAGGGAGGCCACACCAGCAGATGAACCCAGCAGTGAAGTTTTAAATCATATCCTGAGTCGAGCTGAATCTCTCAATGAGTTCCTCTTTGACAGCCATTCTTCCCTTGCAGGAGGTAACGACGTGATTAAACAGACTGCTGATGCAGTCAGCGTCTACAATCGTATGCACAATGATCGAGTAAACCGCTGTAAATAGTCACTGATCACTTGTTACTTCGCCAGACAAACTGCCGCTGGTCTACAGCAATAGGATATCCAGCGACAGCAGGATGAAAGAGCTATGGAGGACTTAGAAAGTGATGTTTGGAGTGTTGCTAGTGAAATACGCTTTGATGGATTTTAGTGTGTGTTCTCTCCCTCTACCTCATCTCCGGCGACATGTGTCTGCTCTTCTCATGCAAGGTACAGTACAATGAATATAAGTCTTGTACTGACCTAATATATTTTTTGTAACCATATTAATTCTTTTAGGAGGTTTAAATTGGGGGGTATAAAAACATTTTGCACCATAAGGGGGGAAAAGTGGACTTTGGGCAGGGGTGCGGAAGGAAATAGGGGTTTTCAAGAGGTCCTCTAACGCGATATTTGCCTAATGCGAGGTCGGTGCGGAAGAAATACCCACTTTAGGTGAGGACCACTGTATATAGCCATAACCTTTCTAACCAGCCACTCCTCGATCCCAAGCTTTATCACTGCCCACTTCACCACCTCCCTAGGGACTCTGTTAAAGGCCTTCTTCAAATCAACAAAAAAATAAAGTACAGATCCCTTTTCTCTCCTATATATTTTTCTTGAAGCTGTCGAACGGTAAATATGGCATCAGTGGCCTCTTTTGCCTGACATAATCCCAAACTACATCTCATCAATATCCATTCTTTCTCTAGTCATACCTTCTAGAACTCTCTCCATTACCTTCAGTATCTGGTCCATATTTTTTGCCTCTGTAACCTGCTCCTCCCAGGGCATCACCTTCACCCTTGTACTCAGTTAGTCACCCTCTTCAGCCAGTCATCCGGGACAACACACTAATAAATAATCATATTTGTCAAATCAATAACTAACTCCAAGCCTATATACGCCAGTAAACTGGTGTATGGAATATCATTTTTTTTATTCATCTGTTTTTCTTCCTCTGTTCTGTTATTAAAAAAAAAAAAATCTGGGGAATTCAACATTTCAGCTGTCAACCCGGACACACCTGCAGCCTTCCCTAGCTGCGTCTTGCCTATTGCCCTACTCACAGTTGCAAGCGTCAATCAAAAACCCTGGGCCACACACTGTATCTGCAGACTCCAAACCTTCCTTATACCACTCAAACTCCTCATTCAGCAACTGGTTATGAGGCTCTCTCTAGGCGTCTTTAAGATCGTCACTGTTCACCACTATCCATCATCATTCTTCCAACAGTGCTCACCTACGATATCCCTGTTTTCCCTCTTCATTCGATTTGTCACCTTAAATATCATATTCTTTTCAGCGCTATTTAGGTTACCCAGTAAGAGTCTCTGAGACTCAGATTATGCCTTGTATACCTAGCTCTTTTCTAGCTTTACACTTGGCGGCCAAGTATTCCTCTTTGTTACCATTCCTTGTCCATTCCCAGAAAAGCTTTCTTTTCTCCTTAACTGCAGCTTCTGCGCCCTCACCCCACCACCATGTTACCTTATGTCCTGTGTGGCTCCTTGCCCATCCTCACACTGAATCATTAACTCTCAGGAGATTGTTTCGCAAGTAGTCTACTCGTATTACTGGAATATATGGAAATAAATAGTGAACTTCAATATAGCACTTTACTTACTTCAAATACTAACATAGCTATTATGTTTATATAATATTAATATTAATTTCCTGTAATCATTTCTGAAGGAGGGTAATATACCACGACACACAGCTAGCAGTTACGAAGCAGTGCACGTCTATTCACGTTCGGTAAGTATCACAGCTTCAGACACACTACCATGCAGGCTTACAAGCACAGACAGACGAGTCAGTCAGATTCCACTGGAGTGAGCGTGGGAACTGAGAGGAAAAACAACTCATCCAAACAGCGACAGATCTTTCTCCAACGCCAACTGCTCTAGTCAGTGAGGCCAGGTGTGGGAACTGCACATAGCTGGATGACGTGGTGAAAGCATGGATTCAGATGCACCTCGATATGAAGCGAATGGAGATGTATGAGTTGTGTTGAAGCACAAGAGTCTGATTTTGACGGCAGTGCAAAAGGAGGACTGGGGTTGATTAAAAGTTTTCGTTTTTTAAGCATAATGCAGCTGTCACCTGAGATATCATTGCTTTGACTAACTGGAGATACTTTCACTTAGCTAAGGGAGTATCCTCTTGCTGAAAAGGTTAAAGGATTGTGAAGTGTTATTTCAGTTACCACCAAATCTTAATCAGTTAAGGTGAAGCCGTAATTTAATGCAGGTATAAAGTGTTCAAACCCGTATTCCAGTAATACGATGTACTGAACCTTGACTTTTGCTGTTAACTGTTGTTATTAGCAACACTGACCTTCATCACAGAAGACTTTGTTGTACCTTTTTTCGGCCATTTAAATTAAGTATTACATCTTACTGCTCTTCCGTATATACTATGCAACATAGTTGGAGAGGAAGATGTACAACTGTCTCCTGTGCAACGACAAAATGTTTCATTATGACCATAAATACTCAGCTGAGCACACTGTCCTATGCTGTTATTTCCCTATATATCTATCGCCAGTCGACTCAATCTCGTAGAGGATGACCACAAATAAATCGCTTCCACGTCGTTATGTCCTCTGCCATTTGGCTGTCCTCCCTCCACCTCACAGGCCACCTCCCTCATATTTCTCAGCTCTATCCCTCCATATCATCCTTGTTCTCCCTCTCCTCCTCTTCCCATTCACCTCACTCACATACACCCTTCTACCTGGTCTCTTATTCCCCATCCGCTTCACATGACCAAACCATCAAAGTATTTCTCTTAACACTTTCAGTCACATCCTCATCAGCACCACAACACTCCCTTATTTCCTCATTTGCCCGTCTCTCTCTCCATGTGACTCTACATTCTCCTCTCAAATAACTCCTCTCTCTGTTGCTTGTATCCTCCCAACAGGGCTAACGTTTGCTGTCCACTTTTCACATCTATATATTACAGTGGGAATCACAATACTCTCATACAGCGATTTTTTTTACTGCCATGCTCACTTCCCTCTTCCTTATCAGTGCTTTCAATGAACCAGTGATCTTTCTGCCCTGCTCTGCCCTTTCGAGCACTTCCCCTTTTAAACGTCCATCCTTGCTTATCACAGTACCTAAGTATTTGAATGCACGCACCGGTCTCCATTTCCTTATCATCCAGTCCTAGTGTGTATACTGCGACTTCATTCCGCTCAAAGGCTGTAGCTCTCCTCTTAGCTACATTCGCTTTTAGAGTCTGTTTCCTATATACACTCCCGAAGTCATTCACCAAGCCATGCAATTCATAATTATCTTCACTTAACAATACTGTATCATCAGCAAAGAACAATATAGGAGGTTTTTACACCCTATCCTCCCTCATTAGACACACTCCAGCGTCTACTGCCCTACCTAGCATCTCTTTTTAATTCCATCCATATACAAACTGATCAGTCACGGAGACATGGCACACCCCTGAATCACTCCAACACTCAGATCAAAGAACTCGATTCAGTACACACACTCACTGCAGCCCCTGCATCCTCATTCATAAATACTTTTCAATGCATTCAGCGAGTTCCTTTCCACTCTTTATATTTTTAGTACCTTCCACATTCTTTATCTATGGACTCTGTCATATGCTTGCTCCAGATCCATGAAGGTAGCGTACAGCTTCTATCTCTTCTTTCGATCCTTTTCTACTAACTATCTTAAAACGAATACCTGATCGACGCAGCGTTTCCTTCCTAAAACCTTCTTCTCCAACTAATTCCTCGGTTATTATCCTAACTCTGTCGACAGGGATCCTACCGTAAACCTTTCCTACTGCACTGAGATGACAAATGCCTTTTGATTGTCGCCCACTTCACTTTCCCCCTTCCCATTTGTATAGAAGAAAAATTATACTTAACTTCCAATCATTTGGGACCCTACCCTCGTCCTAAGGCAATCTGCTTCTTTCAAATCCAATCAATCACTAACTCTCCCCTGGATATCAACGTTTCGCCATACACATCATCAGTTTCTGGAGTTTTCCCTTTTTTGACTTTCTTCATTGCTTCTGATACATCCATTCTACAGATATCTTCTACCTTACTCGCCTCTCTTCTTCCAGCTATTATTCCTCAACAACTTATATTTGACTATTTCCGTTTTTTTCATATTCATAAGTTCTTGTGTTTCTCCATCTACGGACTTTTTTTCCCTCCGTTCTCCACAAACATTCTGCCAATATTATTTTTTCAGTCTTTTCCTGCTTCCGTTTTCACCCTGTCTTACCTTCATATCCTCCTTCCAAAACAGTTACATTCTCTTCACTTTACGTTCAGATTTCTTCCAGAGTCCTCATCCTCTTACGAGTATATTTATAAAACTTTAGAGCTTATTATAGATATTAAAATAATTCTTAGATCTTTCTATTAAGGTTTTATAATACGGTAGTTACATTAGTCATAAAATATTTAATCATGAAATCAAACAGTGGTAGGTTGTGGCGACCATCATCCACTCACTTGATGTAGTGCTGCCTACTTCTTCCTTAGCCTTTATCATTCTTTTTCTGTGCCTGCCCTCCTGTCTTTATTTTTACCATCTCTCCTGTCACTTCTTATTTCTTTTCTTTCCTTTACAGGTGGCTTTACACTGAGTGACAAGCCAAATGGTTTCCTGCAAGCCAAGAAACCATTTACAACGCTGGGTGGTAATCATATAACCAAACCAAACGTGCTCCCTACGTGTCAACAAGTGGGTTGGTGGAGGGTTAGTGCCCCTCCCTGTAAAACAAATAAATCAAAGTCAAATGGCCACCCCTTACGGGATTGTGGCGTCTGGCAATAGATAGAGAGATAGAAACCAAATATGAAAACTATACATCTGGCTTTATCAGTGCTCCTGTGTAAAAGACTTGATAAGATGATAAGATCTCTGTGCAATGAAAAGAGGAGGGGAAATATTTGTTGTAATTTCTGGGTTCAACCGTACAGTGGCAGGGGAAATAGTACATCACACTCCATTCACTCATACCTCACCTCCAAGAAAGGTCAGGACACAGCCACTGAGGAATGACTCAATTTCTTCAGTGTCAACGGAGAATATAACCAATGGGATGCCGATTGAGCTGCTCACGATTCCCAGAACTGTCGGGCCAATCGCCAGCCTCCCACATAACGTACTCGGTCCTGCACCCATCTGGTATAACAAAGAAAAATGAAATTTATTAGTTAATTACTAGATGAAATATATTTTTCCTGTCTTCTGATGGTTTTATTCAGTTTTGGGGGCACCCCTTGAAATGAAAGTGTTAATTAAGGCTATATACCAAAGCTGCGCCTATTCAGAAAATCTCTTTATGATTACTGTTCAACCGGCTGGTGGTAACAAGAATATAATTAATAAGACGTCGATGCAAGGCAGAAAATCATGGTATCACTAAGAACACTCAGGCTCCTATGACTCACTGTAAGCCAGTTATACTGTCCTGTGTTGGCTCAACTAATATGACGAAGTTGACACGACTCTAGGGCCATTAACCCTT
Organism: Birgus latro; assembly: GCA_018397915.1. Taxonomy (NCBI): domain Eukaryota; kingdom Metazoa; phylum Arthropoda; class Malacostraca; order Decapoda; family Coenobitidae; genus Birgus; species Birgus latro. The sequence goes on from JAGKTI010041476.1 coordinate 6,540, forward strand.
TCAGTTAGATGATGTAGTTATTTTTTTTTAATTCTTGCTAGCCAGACAAATTTTAATTCCTTATGATGGACTATTCGAGCTAGAGGCTTGAATAACGTCCCCATTTACTCCTTTGCAACAATGGGCCTCTTTGTAAAGTTGGACGAAATCATCTGGTAGCAGCAACAATGAAATTAGTACGACTCCCAGAAGCATCGGGGCACTGCTAGCTTCCTTAGCACAGTATTATGTCCCGCGTTCATCTGATCTTCGAAGTAAACAAGAAATACAACTTTTATGGCTCTGGTGTTAGCTCAGAATGATTACAAAAGCACTCAGACAGCTCATAAAAAGCAAACACCCTCCTCCCCATTTAGGTATACTTTTTACACATTTCTCTCAAAATATCATTACTTATTCCTCTGATGGTCCTCTGTCACTAAATCACATCTTGTGCAAATTAATCATACTCTTCTTTCATGGTGTCCGTAACAGACAGACAGACAGGGAGACATGACCCTAACGTGGGTAAGTAGAGCTGATGTGACCATGGGAGAATACATCCTACGATTCCCATCCAACAATAAAAAATATAGTGTTACCATACACATAATACAAGAACTGATATGACACTGGGGATATTAATCCTCTCATGGTAGTAATCACCGTAGTATTCTGTTCCAGTTAACGGCAGATCATTTTATTCTACTGAGAGCAAGTCCTAGGAGCCTAAAAGTGTTAATCGTGGTACCATTAAAACAATCACCATTAACCCAAATTCGAAACTAATCTAGTATCGTTTTCTGGCTAAAGTTGGACGATTTTATTCAGCTGAGTGAATCATAGCTGCCAGAGAATGGTATAAGATCTAATGAAGGAAAATGAAACCCATTCTCAGTTTCCCCCAAGCTGTCACTCAGCGGCCATCTGATACGTCAGGGGAAACAAATGTAATAATCCATTCAGTCAGAAGATAGTTTTCATTTCATTCTCGCTACTAAACAGCTTTATTCATCGTAACAGAGCACATCAATAGCGATAGGATTATTAAACGCAGTGTCGAACCTACTTCATCGTAACAGCACATCAATAGCGATGGGATTATTAAACGCAGTGTCGAACCTACTTCATCGTAACAGAGCACCTCAACAGCGATGGGATTATATAAACGCAGTGTCGAACCCACAGTCCGATAACTGTATTCCACGGTGAATAAAATCGACTGGAGACGCCAAAAACAAACTATAAGATCTGGCATTGAATAGAGGAAGTAAAATGACTGATAAAACAAATATAATCCCATTTCATATTACAAGGGAAAAGGATTAACCTAAACCCTGTTTCCTTCCGTGGATGCATACAGTTTTATTAATCAGGCTACAGCACGATTTTATGCAGCAGAGGGAAATTTAGTGGTCAGTTGTTTGAAAATACTGATTAGCCCTCTGAATACTCATTTTTCAAACAAAACAGGATTGAACCAAAACTGGATAATCTATAGTCAGTCGAAGGGCGGCATAATAACGAAAGGGTTAATACTCCAGGCTCCTACGCCTTACTCTCGTCAGAATTTCGTTGTCTGGTACAGGGTCAGGCAAAACCTCTAGGGCCAAGAAGCGTCTCGTTGATGATTTTTTTTTTTTTTTTCCTGTACGGAAGAGATTTTTTTTTTTTTTTTTGAAAAATGGTGTGCCCCAAATATAAAAAAATCATGCATGAATGACCTTTACATTTTTTCTTTACAAATGTTCGGAAAATAATTTTATCACGGGATTCCCCTCCACGTTCATGTATCTATAATAGTTCTGGAGTATAATGATTTTGAAAAGTCAAGATATTTGGAAATTTTTGGACCTGCGACCTTGAAAGGTGGGTCAAAGTCACTGAAACTGGGTCATTGTAACAGGGTCAAGATGCTGTACATCCTCAATAGGTATGATGACAATCAGAGTCGGAAAGTGACGGAGCAAAAATAATAATAATAATAATAATAATAATAAAAATATAATAATAATAATAATAATAATAATAATAATAATAATAATAATAATAATAATAATAATAATAACGGACAAGTGGAGATCAGTATAATAATCAGAAGACTAATTGTCAGAGACAGCTACTGATTTCCATCTATGAGAATATTGCCGAACTTGAATTTGTTTGTAATAACTCAAAAACCACTGGTCAAACTGCCACCCAAAAGTAAACAGATCTGGTGTGTATACCAGACAAAACTTCTTAACTTCTTGGGCCAAGCAGTGCCTCATTTATGTTTTGATTTTATCTGTATGGAAGAACAAATGAAAATTTATGAAAATGTGGTGTGCCCGAAATACCGTACTGTCACGCTTGAATGACGTTCAAAATTTTTCCTAAACAAATTTTTGAAAAATAATTTTAGCACGGGATTTCCTTCCATGGTCATGTATCTATAATAGTTCTGGAGTAAATCGAGGTAGGAAATTCGTGATTTTTGGACATTTTTGTGCCTGTGACCTACGGTAATAGGTGATCAGTAATGAAAACAAGAACAGACAATCAGAATGCTGAAAAATGTTTATATGTTTATTTTCAGGAGCTAAAATTAGCACATTTGAAAGACTGGAGATCAGCCTGTGAGAAATTATGTTGCTGCCACAGGACCTCTCGTCGCATGAATAGTTTCTAATGACCATCTCAGTCCGTAGGAAATTTTGAGCTTTATTTCTCCTTCCTCCAGATTTTAATTATTAAGCTTACGGTTGACCTTTCATTGTCTAAAAGCTAAGGAAGACTGTTCCAGAGTTGACCGGTTGTGCTTAAGAATAACAGAATGCCGTGAAATTTTCGTCCTCTGAAAACTTGCTTCCCGTAACTATCAGGGGCGTAGCCAGAAGGTTCACAAGGGGGGCGGGGGCAGGAGAATGATGTCTATAAATTCTAGAAAAGGTCTGCAGGTGGGGTCCGGGGGGGCGCTGTGAGCCCCCAAGGAAAATTTATGATAATTAAGTACTTTTAGGGGCTTTCCGAGGCCTATGAAGGAATGTATTGGGTTATTTACATGATAACTCATTATTGTGAAAATGGTGAAAAATAGAGCAAGAAAATGATTTTGGCTGAAAAAGTAGCTTTTTTAATTATCCTTATGGAATAAATTGAACAATAATGAATCTGGCAGTCTCATCCTCTCTCTCTCTCCCTCTCTAAGTGATTTACTTATTTACTTATTTAACATTTATTTATTTTAAAGATTTATTATTTTTAGCCCCATACGATTTTAAGACCCTCAAGGGTGGGGCGGCCGCCTCCTCCGCCCCCCCTTCGATACGTCCCTGAACTCTGTCTGTCTATTGCCAGACGCCTTAATCCCGTGAGGGGTGGCCACAAACAAATTGCCTCCATGTCACCCTGTCCCCCGCCATTTCACTGCCCTGCTCCCAGCTCACCCCCCCCTCTCTCTTATACCTCTCCACTCCATCGTTCCACCTCATCATTGGCCTTCCCCTCCCTCTCCCTCCCTCGACCTCACTCACGTACGTACACTCTCCTCGTCAGTCTCTCACTCTCCATCCTCTCCATATGGCCAAACCACCTCAATGTGTTTCCTGTAACTCTTAGGCAGAATAAGACAGTTCATCGATTCTTCTTCCATTCATGGCACTGACATCTGTTACAAATTAGCATTCAAGATGGAATGTGGTAAAACTGAACTGGGTTGTGTGGGCAGCCGGGTGTTGTTTTC
>JAGKTI010041477.1:0-10242 GCA_018397915.1 Birgus latro
ATATGTACCTAGGAGGAAAATATGGAAGCTGGGAAACCAATCAGTAAGGGATGCCTTTTATAGTGAGATGAGGAGAGTGGTGGCTGAACAGGAAGCCGTAGATAGAGACGTTAATGAACAGTATAGAGCCCTTAAGAACAGCCTCTTGAGAGTTACCGATGCAGTGTGCGGTTGGACAGGGGGCCCACCAAGACATAAAGTGACTTGGTGGTGGGATGAGGGTGTAGAAGCTGCAGTTAAGGAGAAAAGAAGGCTTTTTCGGGAATGGAAGAAGGGTGGTAACAGGGAAGAGTACTTGGCTGCCAAGCGCAGGGCTAGAAGAGAGGTATACAGAGCGAAGTCTGAGTCACAGAGACTTTTACTTGATAATTTAAATCATGAAGGAAGGAAAAATATGGTTTTTAGGGTGGCAAATCAGGTGAAGAGAGATAATCGGGACATTGTAGGCGAGCAGTGTGTGAAGAATGATGAAGGAAGGGTAGTGGTGAACAGTGAGGATATTAAAGATGCATGGAGAGAGCATTATAGCCGGTTGTTGAATGAGGAGTTTGATTGGGATAGGGAAGGTTTGGAGCCAGCTGATCCGGTGTTTGGGCCTTGGCCTTTGATTGACGCTGCTACTGTGAGTGAGGCAATAGGCAGGATGCGGGTGGGGAAACGGCAGGTGTGTCTGGGTTGACTGCTGAAATGTTGAAGGCCTCAGGAGATATTGGGGTGAGGTTAGTCACTTACCTGATAAATATGATTATATATGAGTGTGTGGTCCCAGATGATTGGCTGAAGAGTGTAATTGTAAATGTGTACAAAGGGAAGAGTGATGCCCTGGAAAGGGGAAATTACAGAGGTATAAAGCTCTTAGATCAATTAATGAAAGTAATGGAGAGAGTTCTAGAAGATATGATTAGAGAAAGAGTGAATATCAATGAGATGCAGTTCGGGTTTATGCCAGGCAGGGGGACCACTGATGCTATATTCATTGTTCGACAGCTTCAGGAAAAATATATTGGAAAGAAAAGGGAATTGTATTTTGTTTTTGTTGATTTGGAAAAGGCCTTTGACAGAGTCCCTAGAGAGGTGGTGAAGTGGGCAATGAGAAAGCTGGGGTTGGAAGAGTGGCTGGTTAGGGTGGTTATGGCCATGTACGTGGGTGCTCGCACCCAGGTAAGAGTGAATGGAGTTTTGAGTGATGAGTTTCCCGTGAATGTTGGTGTGCATCAGGAGTCAGTTTTGAGAGTCCCTTGTTTATCATGGTGCTCGAAGCCCTCTCACGTGACTTCAGAGATGGACTTCCATGGGAGATGTTGTATGCTGATGATTTGGTGTTGATTGCTGAGAATGAAGGGGAGGCTGAGGAAAGATTTAAGAAGTGGAGAGATGGTATGGGGTACAAGGGCTTAAGGGTAAATGCAGATAAAACAAAAGTGATGATATCTAGGGTTGGTGGCGGTACAATCAGAGGAGAGGGAGAGTGGCCATGTGCAGTTTGCCACATGGGTGTGGGAAGTAATTCCATCTTGTGCAGTGTTTGTGATAGATGGGTGCACAAGAGATGTAGTGGTATTAGAGGTAGACTGCGAGATAATGCTGATTTCATGTGTGCGGTGTGTCGGGGAGAGCAGGTGGAGATTGTTAGGCGTGAGAGGGTTGAANAGGGAAGGGTGATGCCCTGGAAAGGGGAAATTACAGAGGTATAAAGCTCTTAGATCAGATAATGAAAGTAATGGAGAGAGTTCTAGAAGGTATGATTAGAGAAAGAGTGAATATCAATGAGATGCAGTTTGGGTTTATGCCAGGCAGGGGGACCACTGATGCCATATTCATTGTTCGACAGCTTCAGGAAAAATATATTGGCAAGAAAAGGGAATTGTATTTTGTTTTTGTTGATTTGGAAAAGGCCTTTGACAGAGTCCCTAGAGAGGTGGTGAAGTGGGCAATGAGAAAGCTAGGGTTGGAAGAGTGGCTGGTTAGGGTGGTTATGGCCATGTACGTGGGTGCTCACACTCAGGTAAGGGTGAATGGAGCTTTGAGTGATGAGTTTCCCGTGAATGTTGGTGTGCATCAGGGGTCAGTTTTGAGTCCCTTGTTGTTTATCATGGTGCTTGAAGCCCTCTCACGTGACTTCAGAGAGGGACTCCCATGGGAGATGTTGTATGCTGATGATTTGGTGTTGATTGCTGAGAATGAAGGGGAGGCTGAGGAAAGATTTAAGAAGTGAAGAGATGGTATGGGGTACATGGGCTTAAGGGTAAATGCAGATAAAACAAAAGTGATGATATCTAGGGTTGGTGGCGGTACAATCAGAGGAGAGGGAGAGTGGCCATGTGCAGTTTGCCACATGGGTGTGGGAAGTAATTCCATCTTGTGCAGTGTTTGTGATAAGTGGGTGCACAAGAGATGTAGTGGTATTAGAGGTAGGCTGCGAGATAATGCTGATTTCATGTGTGCAGTGTGTCGGGGAGAGCAGGTGGAGATTGTTAGGCGTGAGAGGGTTGAATTTGCAGGTGAGTCTCTTGAGTGTGTGGAGGAGTTTTGTTATCTGGGTGACATGTTATGTGCCGGAGGTGGGGCTGGAGTTAGCTCGGTTGCTAGAGTGAGAAGTGGTTGGAAGAAGTTCAGGGGGCTGTTGCCTCTCCTGACATTGAGAGGACTCTCCTTACGTGCTAAGGGGTCTTTGTATGCAGCATGTGTTAGGAGTGTGATGCTGTATGGTAGTGAGACCTGGGCAGTAAAGGAAGAGGATATTCGCAGGTTTAAACGTACAGAAATGACAATGATTAGGTGGATGTGCAGTGCGTCCCTGTGTGCAAGGCCTGGGGGGGCTGGGTTTACGATAGAAGAGTTGAGAGTTAGGATGGGACTGGAGTGTATTGGTGTTGTGATGAGGAGAGGTAGGCTGAGGTGGTTTGGACATGTGGAGAGGATGGGGGAGGATAATTGGGTGCAGAGGGTGAGAAGTGTTAATATTGGGGGAGGGGTTGGGAGGGGTAGACCGAGAAAGACATGGGACGAGGTCATTAAATGTGACTTAAGGGTTAAGGGACTGAATAGGGAGGCTGCCAGAGATCGAGAGCGTGGAGAGCCGCCATTAGGTGACCAGGGCCGACACATGCAAGCAAAAACGAAAACGGACAGAGTGACGTGGAGGCGATTTGTTTTTGGCCACCCCGTGCGGGATTGAGGTGTCTGGCAATAGATAGATAGATTTCTTCTTTGTCAGTACCAGTGATTACTGTAGATTTGTTGATATATGCTAAATCTTTGACCCGTTTTGGTTTGTTTTTAATAATTTCTTTTTCTTCCTTTCTATTGCTTTTTTCTTTCACTTTTGTTTGTAAGTCTTTCCTTACTTTCACAAATTTATCATACGTAGTTTGTCCTTCATCTTTGCAATTTCTCATCATTTCATTCACCTTGGTTATCTTCTGTATCACTGCTTTGGTCTGTCAGACTGCTTGCTTGCCTTATTGTCTCTGTATCATTTCTGAACTCCTCCGTAATACTCTCATGGTTGACAACTGTACTTGCCATTTCACTAATCTTCCTTCTAAGTGAAACTACCTCAGCTGATAGCTCATTTATTGTTGTATCTTTTTGGGTTAATTCCCGTACTAATTTTTAATTTTCTTCCTTCTGCATGCGTAATTCCTTTTTAATTTCATTTATTTCTCTTTGAAAAGTTTTCTCTAATTTATTCAGTTTCTATGTCTGTGTCTGTCTGTGTATCTGTATCTCCACCCCACCAACATGTGATGCTCTGCATAGATTGTATGAGTATGTAGGGTGGCTTCAACATCTCAGTCACCTTTTCTCAACATCTCAACAGCAAGCAACCAGCATAGCCACACACATGGTGAAAGACCTGGGCATGAGTGATCGTGTGGGCCTCCGCACTTTTGACGACAATTCAGGCCAGCTCATCAGCACTGGAGACTCGTTGGGCCAGACCACCAAGGAAGCTATTGATATGGAAATAAAGAGGCTCCTTCAGGTTAGTTGCAATATACCTAGTGTACTTTGTCCATCTTATACTCTCTTCATTTCATCTTCACATGAATTGCCATTTCTCCATCATACAGGCAGACCCTGAGATGCGATATCCCATCTAAGCGATGGGGGTAGAAATACCACCCTACCCCACCGAACGATGGCCAAACCCCGGTATAGTGATTTTTTTTTTTTTTTTTACCAGTTTTGATGATATTTTAGACAAATTTTGTGTTTTATTTATGAACTGTTTTTAAACTGAGATTAATGTGTTTTAGTCATAGGTGGAGTGAACATTGTCATTTTGGGGCACAGTTTACTAAGTTTGATTTTTTCCAGACCTATTTTTTTTATTGTTTTTCAAATCTTATTTTTGGGTTTAGGTGAGGCATAAACTCCTTTTAGGCTTAGTTTATCTTGTTTTAAAGCTATTAGGGGTTTAGGTTAGCTAGAAACTCATTTGGGTGAGTTTATGACTTGGTTGGGGGGGGGGAACCCAAGGTTAAAAAAAGCATCCCTATACTTTACATGTTAAATCTACCCTGAGATACAGTATCCCCCCTAGTGATGGGTTTTTACTTAACCAGTTGCATCAATAAACCGGTATTTGCTGAATGACTGTTGTTGTTGTGACTCCAGACTCATCTGAACATGAACCTAGCGGACCGCATTCTGAAATAGCCCTTCTGCTTTCCACTGTCTTTCAGGGACTAGGGAGAAAGTTGAGGGACATCATATAACCATGCAGTAGAGCTGCCTGGCTTTATTAGAACCTGCACTTGTACATGTCCTTCTTCACTAGAATATAGTGCTAGTCTTAAAAAAAGTGTAATAGGGTGTACTCAAAAGTGCAACACACACACACACACACACACACACACACACACACACACACACACACACACACACACACACACACCTATAAACAGGTAAGAAATTATTACAGAGAGATGAGGAGGGAGGCTCAGAGACAATTTGAGGAAGACGTTATAAATAAAAGTAGTGATCAACCTAAACTTTTTTACAGCTACATCCAAAGCAAAACCAAAGTTAAAGATAAAATACAGTCCATTACAGATGAGAGGATCATCTGTACACAAGAGATAGATATTTGTGAAGCACTAAAATAAAAGCTTCCAATCAGTTTTTACAAAGGAAAGTAATTTTGAGAGAGAGGATATGGAACATGCATGCCCACACGTATTACCAGATATACAAATATCAGAAAAAGAAGTACAGGAAGAGTTAAGTAAATTAGACAAAGGAAAGGCAAATGGTCCTGACAAAATTTCAGGTTGGGTGCTACATGAATGTGCAGAAGAGGTAAGCAGACCATTGTATTCAAGGAATCCTTAGGTCAAGGTAAACTACCTGATATTTGGAGGACCTGGAGCGGTGGCATCTTCGCCGTGGGTCTACCCCCCAGAGGCTGTCGAGGAGAAGAGGAGGACCGCATGGGGGCCAAACCACTGCCCCCCCCCTCCCCCCTGGGAGTGGCTTCGGTCACCCGAGCAAGTACCACATCTCTCCATGCATCACACACAACACTGTTTTTTCTACACCGAGAAATGACTCCCGGCGGTCATTTCTCGACGACTTCTTCTCGCCAGGGATATTTAGAGCAATCCAGGACCCACCAACAAATACACATGTCCAACATGCTCAAAACCTATTATGTCGAGCTGACAGACAAAGGGTTCAGTTCAGTGCAGTTCGTATAAGAACTGGGCCCATTACACTTGCACAACACTTGCATCCAGAAAAGACTGCACAAACACCTGGACCTGCTCCTTATGTTCCTTCCCCCCACCCACTATCCCCCTCACCAACCCTACTCCTACTTCCCCCACACCTCCTCAGCCTAACCCACCAATCCTTCCCACACCATCCAATCCCCTAACCCCTCCTATCCCACCCCGAACTAATTCACCCCAACCCTTACCTCCACCACAACCTTCTCCTACCTCTTCCCCTCCACCCCCACCACCACCTCCTCTCCGTGCTGCAGCACCCAACACACACCGCACCACTGCACACATAACATAAACATTCTCCAGCTAAACATAGATGGCATAAACACAAAAAAACAAGAACTCACACAATTCATCAAACAACAGAACATACATATTGCCATCTTACAAGAAACAAAACTACGCACAACACAAAAAACACCTACATTTCTTAATTTCACCAACATCAGACAGGACTGGGCCGACGGTGGTGGCGGTGGACTCATCACCCTGGTACACAAATCTGTCAACTTTTCAGATACCAGTGCACACACAAAGTCACTTCCCCCACATGACACTATGACAGAAATACAGTCAATTAAAATAAGGACTGGTAACAAATCACACACAACAATTGCCAACATATACATCCCCCCCCCAATCATCCCCCACAGTACCACACAGTTACTCTCCACAAATACACCACATCACTAACATACCCAACATCATCCTGGGTGGTGATTTCAACACCAAGGCGTCGGCCTGGTATGTCAGCAACCCTGACATAGACAGAGGGCTGGCACTACAAACCCAGACAGATCACCTTTCATACTCAGTCATCCCAGTCTTCATACCCATATCCCACACCAAGCCCTCTTCCTCCCATCATCCCCAGACATCACCTTCTGTTCCCAAAACCTCACCCCCACAACTTCCTGGAGAGTGGTCAGAGCCCTTGGCTCTGACCACCTCCCGATCATCATCACTACCAAAACCAGAATCACCCCAGTGGCCACAGACGCACTTACACTAATTATAAGAGAGCCAACTGGGAGGCCTTCACAACTGAAACAGAACCACACTTTGAAACATTAAACAGTACATCCATCACAGACATCAACACTGCTGTGCACACTTTCAATACAATTATACAAAACACAAACAAAAGACACATCCCCAGAGGCAACAGAAAAAGACACTACCCCAATTTCGCAACAGAAAAAGACACAACCCCAATTTTGCAACAGAAAAAGACACAACCCCAATTTCGCAACAGAAAAAGGCACAATCCCAATTTTGCAACAGAAAAAGACACAACCCCAATTTCACACCAGAAATTCAAGGCCTCATCAGACAACGGGACACACTACGACACTCCTGAGCACCACATACGCGTGACACCATACAACAAATACAAGAACTCAACACTCAAATAAACAATAAAATATCAGAACAGCAAACACTAAATTGGAATAATTATCTCCAAACACTTGATCACAAATCAAACTCCAGCAAACTCTACAAAACACTAAACAGCATCACACTCTCCAACAACAACACTACACAATCACACGCTGCCATCACAACAACAGACACCATTCCTTCAAACAAACAACAAGCAAACACTCTCATCAATCACTTTTCACATGTCAGCCATATAAACCCTCATCGTGACGACCGACGTATCATCCGACATAAGAGACAGTTCTTCACAGACCCAGACTGCACACCTTTCGCTTACAACCAGACGAAGCACATCATCAGCAGCCTCAAGCACTCATCTGCCTGTGGACCAGACAATATAAGCAACATACACCTTAAACACACTGGACCACAAGGCATACAAGCACTCACTAACATATCAAACTACAGCTACTCACACAACATAATACCCAACATCTGGAAGCATGGCATTATCATCACTATCCCCAAACCCAACAAAGACCCCACAATACCTTCCTCACACTGCCTCATCACACTCCTCTGCACCCCCTCCAAAGTCACTGAAAGACTGGCACTACAACTAGTTACACCTCACACCCCCCTAGCCCCATCACAACATGGTTTTAGGCCAGTACACTCCACAAACACTCTTCTTACAGATCTTACACAGAGAGTTTTTGATGGGATGAATTCAGCTAGGCCACCACATAGTACATTCCTTGTCACACTGGACATTAGTAAAGCTTTTGATTCCATCCCCTGCCACAACCTCACAAACTAAATATTCAACACAAACATGCACAATAACACAAAAAGATGGTTAGCAAACTACTTAACAGGGAGATATGCATATGTAACTTTTGCTGGTCAGTCCTCGAGCATAAAAAACTTCACAAATGGTGTCCCCCAAGGATCTGTTTTGTCTCCTACACTCTTCATCCTATACATGCATGACATACCCACACCCCACACACAACAAATACACATAGCTTCCTATGCAGATGACGTAACACATGCACACACCAAAATGCAAACAGATTCACACAAATCCTCCAACCTTACCTCAACACACTACATGAATGGTTCACCACAAACAGACTCAAAATAGCTCCAGCCAAATCTACAGTGACCCTTCTCANCACACACACACACACACACACACACACAAAATCCTTGGTGTAACATACAATACATCAATGTCATTTAAACAACACATCACAAACATCAAAAATAAATTAACACCAAGACTCAATGCCTTGAAGTCACTTGCCCATACAACATTTGGACACAACAAAGAAACCACCACCACCACAGTATACAAGCAATATATACGTTCAGTGATGAATTATGCAAGCCCTGCTTGGGCTCCTAACCTCACTAAAACACACTACAACACCCTACACACCATACAGAACAAGGCCTTAAAAATAATCACAGGCTGCACAGCTACTACACCCGCAGACCACCTACACCAAGAAACCAAAGTCCTCAAACTCAAGGATAATCTTGAGAGGCACCCAAATTCTCACTGCAGCCTCCACAAACCCACAACATCCACTACAATACATGGCAGCACATCCACACACACCATAGAACATCAAAACAACACCCAGCACTCAATATCATACACAAATACTGTCATCTCTCCCCCCACGCCCACCTCAGACCAGCTTCCTGAAGCAAATCCATACTCAAATCACTCGCCGCTCCATTCAGTCACTTAAAGACAACACACAGCTGCATGCACAGCCTCCTGATATCCATCCTTCCGAATCCTGTCTCTCTCATAAGGACAGGGTCCACCTGGCCAGGCTGAGATATGGGCATCATCCAGCCCTCCTAAGTTATCAGAAGAGGCTGGATGACTCCGTTGCTGATGCCTGTCCAGGATGTAACACAGCACCCCATACTATTAAGCACATTATGGAAGACTGCATTGCACACAATCACCAATGCCAACAACACAACATACACTCCTTGAGAGCTCTGTGGGAAAGCCCAGTCTCGGCCGTGGCCTTCCTTAGGGACTCGGGGCTGTTCGGCCAGACTGCCTAGGCCACAACTACTAGTACTACTACCCCAATGTTGGCAGAAATCAACCATATTTGTACTAATGCTTTCTCTCTGATGACGTGTTTCTTCATTTTTTTGTTCTTGTTACTTACCCAGAACTTTGTTAAGCTTTTGAAAGACCTCCTATACCAAAAGCAATAATGAAAGTTATATCTAACCCTTCCAATTTTAAAACCCTCAACAAAGGTCAATCAAATCATCTGAAGGTAGCATAATTAAATTACAAAATACATTATTGGACTGAATAGGGTTAAGATGAAAACTACACATTACCTAAGTAAAATAATAAACTGAATTACAGACTACACCATTAACAAACATTAAAATTTAATATACAAACCTAACCATAGCTATATACAAATGCTCTACCTTGAGATTCCACACTGGAGTCAAGTTGGCCAGTTCCCCCATGAGGCTGGCCGCATCCTGGTGTTGGCCGGGTGGGACTGTGATGTGGGCCAGGCGGCACTGTATGGCCTGGCCTGGCAACTGGTTCACCACAGACACTGGGGAGGCATGCACCTACATGGGGATCAGAGCATAAGAATAAATAAACGTATGAAAAGATACGACAATAAGAACAAAGGTCATCAGAAAAGATAATAACAAGGAAGACCATCAGAAATGATAACAAGAAAAAGAATACAAAAGATAAGTAACATTGGAAAAATCATCAGAAAATATAAGAACATAAAAAAGATGATCGGAAAAGTCGAACCCAGGAAAAGGCAGCATCGTGGTGTAGGCAGGGTGGGGTTGTGAGGCAAGACAGGTAGTCAGGGTTGACCTGACAGCTGGTTCACATAAGGTCTCAGGCAGGGTGGGGTTGTGAGGCAAGACAGGTAGTCAGGGCTGACCTGACAGCTGGTTCACATAAGGTCTCTGGCATGCATACACCAGCACAGATGTCAGAAAACTGATGCCTCATTACTGTGCATTCTAAGCAGTGAAAACAGTGCTGGAGAGGGATGCCTTCAACAGCTATACAAATGCCTCTCACCTCCCTCCCTTT
>JAGKTI010041478.1:0-10242 GCA_018397915.1 Birgus latro
AACATTTTCTTACATTCCCTCCACTTTGCACTCAAATTCCTTCCAAATTCCTCATCCACTCTCTTCTTACTCTCTCTTAATAATCTTTTCACCTCTCTCCTCCTCACTACATATAACTCTCTCGTCTGTCTCTCAGCTTCTTCGTCACCCCTGTTCCTCATCCACTCATTATACGCTTTCTTCTTTTGTGCCACTTTTACTGTGCTTATTTCTTTTGAGAGACTTCTGCAACCAACAATATAAGAAAAAAAAAATGATATAGCTAAACAGGTTAAATAAAAAATTGAATCATAATTAAGAAAAAAAAACTCAGTTTACAAATATTCAAGTTGATCATGTATGGAAAGTGATATATATACACGATAACCGAGGTTCACCGGACTGTGAAATGAATGTTACGAGGGAGATCACTGATCATAACACGTGACACTACTTAACACTGGACGAAAGAGTAAGATGCACAGTTGATGACCCTAGTAAGGTCTGGAGTGAACTCCCTGACAAGGGCAAGAGTGCCTAGAAGTAATCTCTGAAAGACAAGAATGAAGTAGAGAAAACTTTACAAGAGAAGACGTAGTTCAAAAGTACGAAAATCAGAAAGGAAAGCAAATGAAGCTTGAAACCAGTGAACTCCAAACTTAAATACTTCCCACCACAGATATTAAATTATCTATAATCTTTATACATAACAGTTTTACATAACAACTGAAATGGCAAAGCTTTTGCCAAAGTCCCAAAAGGAGAATGACCACAAGTCTGAAAGGTAGGTGACGAGGTCCCTACCACGTATCTCTTTTGTAACTCCATCCACATACAGACTGAACAACCATGGAGACATGATACATACCTGCTTCAATCCAACCTCCAAACAGTAAAATTCACTCAGTTCACCATCCACACGCACTGCAGCTCTCATACATACTCTTCATGGCATTCAACAGCTTCCAATTTACCCCACATATTCTTAATAATTTCCACATTCCTTGTCCATCCACTCTGTCATATACTTTCCCCAAATCCACGAAGGCCACATACAACTTCTTTCCCTCCTCCAAAACTTTCGTTAAACACCTCAGGATGAATGTCTGATCTACACAACCTCTTTCCTACCTAAAACCACCCTGTTCTTCTCCAACTAATTCCTCCGTTATATTCCTAACTCCGTCAATAGGTTTCCTACCATATACTTTTCCTATTACACTACGAAGACAAATGCTCCTAGGATTACCATACACTTCTTTTTCCCCTTTTCCTTTGTACAGGGGAATGATTATACCTGATTTCCAATCCTCCAGGACTCTACCTTCCCTCCGGGCCAATCTGCACATCTTCCATATCCATTCTACTACTACATCTTTCCCGTGATTAAGCATTTCACCACACACTCTCCCGAGGCTTTCCCAATTTTGACTTTCATCATTGCTTCCACTACTTCTATTCAACTGATCTCTTCCTCTCTTCTCATCTCCCTCCTTCTCCCAGTCATTCAAACTTGTGTTACTTTCTTTCTCTATGTTTAACATTCATCATCATATTCATCATCCAATCCTACAGTAGACTGTAGCACCAGTCAAGCAGGGCAGTACTCCCAAAGTGGATGGAAAGCTGATGACAGGGAGAGCTGGAGCTCCCGTTTCATCAGCCCTCAGGACTTGTTCCTGACCATCCCCCTTTGCTGAACTTTTTCAGTGTCTCAGTAACACAGAGAGTAAGCCAGCATGCTCTCCAATACAAGTTTCTCTAACTGTTAACACAAAACTACATGCACACTACACAATACACTACCTTTTCAAAATTTGTTAAAATGGCGACTGTAAACCATGCCTCGGAGTCCCCAGGGGGGGGGGACCATAAATGCCCCCACCATCCGCCCCTCTCCTGGTGACGACTCACGGAGCTGCGTGGAACCACTGTCTGACTCACTCCTTCTTCATTTCTGTAACATTCGCGACCTTTCCTCTAACTTTCGCTCTGTTGAGCACCACCTCTTCTCCTCTAAACCTCACCTTCTCTTTCTCTCTGAGACTCAGCTGTCTGAGGCAACTGACAGCAAAGCCTTTTCTGTATCCTCCTACTTTTTCTATTCTCATTTCAAAGCCAAAGGTGGCTGTTGCGTATATGTACGCAACGATCTATCTTCCTTTCGTGTTTCTGAACTTGATCCTTCTGAATTCTCTACTTTCTGGCTTCGGCTCTCCTGTCATTCTCTGACTAAATATACTGTATCTCTGCTGTTTACTTATCTCCTAATTCTACTGACTATCAAAAATTCTTGGACTATCTTACTTCTACGATGGAACACATTCTATCCAGTTCTCCTTTCTCTGAAATCTCCATTCTAGGAGATTTCAATGTTCACCACCACCTCTGGCTCTCCTCCCCTTTCACTGATCCACCTGGTGAACAAGCCTACATCTTTTCTATCCTTAATGACCTAGAGCAGCTTGTACAGCACCCTACCCATGTCCCTGACCGCCTTGGAGAGAGTTCCAACATACCTGACCTTTTCCTAACAACTAATCCTTCTGCTTACACTGTTAATCTTTTCTCTCCGTTGGGCTCCTCCGATCATAACCTTATTACCTTAACCTGTCCTATTGCTCCGGTACAGCAAGTGGACCCTCCAAAGAAACGCCATCTGTGGCACTTTGGAGCTGCAGATTGGGAGGCCCTCAGGCAGTACTTCTTTGACTTTCCTTGGAATGATTATTGCTTTCATGGCCGGGAGCCGTCTGAGTGTGCCTTGCGCATTACGGAGTTTATTCTCTCGGGCATGGAAGTATACATTCCATTCTCATATCCTCTGACTAATGCAAGAAAGCCGTGGTTTAATCACGCTTGTTCTAATGCTGCCCGCAACAAGGAAAGGGCCTTTAAAAGGTACCGGAGCCAACCCACCCCTGAATCACATCTTTTTTACATTTCTGCCCGGCATAGTGCTAAGTCTGTTCTTCGTTCTGCTAAAAAAAAATTCATTCGTGCTAAATGTTCCCAACTCTCCAACTCAAATTCTTCTCGCTCCTTTTGGCACCTTGCCAAAAACCTTTCTAACAACTTTACCTCATCATCCTTCCCTCCTCTTTTCTACTCTGATGGCTCTGTAGCTATTTCTTCTACTGATAAAGCAGATCTCTTCGCTCAGACTTTCTCCTCCAATTCTACCTTAGACGATTCCGGTGCTGTTCCTCCATCACTTCCCCCTTCAGACTTCCTCATGACTGACATTAAAATTTTTTCAGCTGATGTGTTTTCAGCCATCACTGGCCTCAATATTAACAAGGCATGTGGGTTTAATGGAGTCCCTTCTGTTGTCCTCAAAAACTGTGCTTCTGTGCTTACACCCTGCCTAGGTAAACTCTTTCGCCTTTGTCTCTCAACTTGTACCTTTCCTTCTTGCTGGAAGTTTGCTCTCATTCAACCAGTCCCAAAGAAGGGTGACCATTCCCAACCCTCTAACTATCATCCAATTGCTTTAACATCCTGTGTCTCAAAAGTTTTTGAATCAGTTCTTAACAGAAAAATTTTAAAGCATCTTTCCTGTCACAACCTTCTTTCTGATCGTCAGTATGGTTTCCGTCAGGGACGCTCCACTGGCGATCTTCTCACCTACCTTTCAGACTCCTGGCCATCCTCCTTTCGGGACTTTAGCGAAAGCTTTGCCATTGCACTTGACATCTCAAACGCTTTCGATCGAGTTTGGCATAAATCTTTGATTTCCAAACTGCCCTCCTACGGTTTCTATCCTTCCATCTGTGCCTTCATCTCTAGCTTCCTTTCTGGTTGTTCTATAGCTGCTGTTGTAGACGGTCACCGTTCTTCTCCAAGACCTATCAACAGTGGTGTTCCTCAGGGCTCTGTCCTATCACCAACGCTCTTTCTTTTATTCATCAATGACCTTCTAAGCTGTACATCTAACCCTATCCACTCATATGTAGAGGTGTATGGTATGTAGGAGGACGGCTGGGCCTTGATAGCAGGCTGTAAAGCCTATGCCCAGAGTCAGACACATAAAAAAAAATAAAAAAAAAAATATATATGCTGATGATTTCACCCTTCACCTTTCCATTCGATTTCTGTAACGTCCATCTCAGCAGTTACTTCAACAAACAAGGGATGAGGCTATGGCACACCTAATGTCTGACTTGGCTCATATCTCTGACTGGGGTAAAAATAATCCTGTTATTTTTAATGCATCAAAAACTCAGTTCTTATACTTATCAACCCGACAAAATCTTCCTCAGGATTACCCACTAATGTTTAATAATGTCCAGCTCAGTCCTGCATCATCCTTGAAGATGCTTGGAGTTTCATTCTCTCAGGATTTGTCTTGGAAAGAACATATTACATCTCTTGTGAAATCTGCTTCCAAGAGATTAGGTGTGCTAAGCCAACTCTGAACTTTCTTTACCCCTGTACAGTTGTTGACCTTGTGCACGGGTTTTATTCGCCCGTGTATAGAGTACAACTCTCATGTTTGGGGAGGCTCCCCACATGCAGCTCTTCTCAATAGGGTCTGAACTGTCTGCTTGCATCTCTCCACCTCTACAACGGGCACGTAGTACCCGTCTAGCAACAAACTCTCATCCCTTTTCTGTCCAACTCTCTAATGCAAGAGTTAACCGTTACTCCCAGTCCTTCATTTATGCAACTGGTCAACTCTGGAACTGTCTCCCTCTGTCTGTATCCCCTGCTTCCTATGATCTCCAGTCTTTCAAATGAAGTGTGTCCAGGCATCTCAAAATGAAAGGATCTTGAATTTGGCTCTCTTTTGTATTGTTTTTGCTTTTCCTTGGAAGGAACAGTATGCGGGCCCTGGCCTTTGGTTCCTTCTTCCTTGCATTTTAAAAAAAAAAAAAAAAAGCATAGGAGCCCGGGGCTAGGCAAGTTGGTTCTGACATTAAAGGTAAGAGTGACCAGCCTCACTCATCCCTGAGTGACATTACATGAGCAATAAACCCCAACCACCCATTGGATATAAACCTTCACTTACTCAATCCGACTGGAGCACCGTAATTACCCACTAAACCACCAGGCGCCAAAATTTGGTGATATGGTTACCACCCAGCATAGTAAATGGGCTTGTCACTCAATGTAGAGTCACCCACAGGCAGAAGAAAGAGGAAAGAATAAAAGAAAGAAAGACAGAACAGGATGTGTAGAATCACCCGTAGGCAGAAGATGAGGAAAGAATGAAGGATAGAAAGACAGAAGAGGATGGAAGAAAAGAAGGATGGAGGATAGGAAAGGGCAGACACCCGAGAGCAGCACTACACTGAATGAGTGGATGGTGAGTGCTCCCACCTACCACTCTATGTTTAACAAATCCTTAAAGTGTTCTCTCCATCTGTTCACTTCGTCATAAGCACTTTGCCATTTTTATCTTTCACTCCCATAATATTTCACCTTTAACTTGTTTTACCTCCTTCCAGAAAATTTTCTTACATTTCCTCCACTTTACACTCAGATTCCTTACAAACTCCTCATCCATTCTCTTCTTACTAATCTTTTCACTCTCTCTTCTTCTCTACATATAACTCTCTTTTCTGGCTCTCAACTTCCCCCATGCCTCTGCTTCCCAAGATAGCTCGTCTCATCTTTTCATTCCATCATGCTGTTCCTTGCACTCACTTTCATCTTTTCACCCTATGCACCACCTTACATGCTGCACAAATTTCTTCCATGAATACCCTGCACACACTTTACATATCCCCTATCTGCTCCAAATCATACTTACCCAATGGCTCCTCCACTTCTCCCTTATATTCTGCATTTTTAGATATACAAATATCACTGCAAGATGAAATCTGCTCTCCTGCTGTTATCACATTTTTTTGGGTTAAAAAACATTTTTATCTCACACCAGAGCTGATTTCTGCTTTTGGTGGCTTTCAGTGATTCAGAGATAAGGCTCTCATCAAAAAGTTAATCCCAAATGGTGGAGAACACCAATTCTCCACCCCCCTAGCCTCAGAACTCCTTACCTCAAACCCATCTTGGGTCTCTATATGGTAAGTGTTCCTTACTGTGCCTTTTTCAACATTATCTATTAACCTAACTATGACTATGTTTTTGAAACTTACCATAACAGTATGTATGTATTTAGTGTGTCTAAATTATTGTAAAGGGGAAAATTTGGGTTTATGAGTGGGGTGTCCAAAACCAATCAGGATAAATCCCATAGGTACTGTGTTTTTACCATGCACTTGGTGCAGTACCAGTTATGCACGATAACCAAGGGATGACTGCATATCTATCTATCTCTCTATCTATATAAACAAAGTTGTTGTTGTCGATGTTATAAACCCCAGTTTGTCTGGATAAGCAGAGCAATCACCTGCTGGAAAGTAACTGCCGCTGCACAATTGTCCTGCACAGTCAGCTGATATTCCCTTGAGGCTGACGGCACCCCACAATAGCGAGGCATGGGGTGAAGTGTGGAAGTTTGGTTCCTGGATGGATCCCACATATCCGTCACTTAACACAGTTAGCAGGGGCACCATAGCAGGCTCCACATCACCCCATTACTTAGTGATATTGTTACAACCCAGTATTGTAAATGGTTTCCTGAGCTACAGGATACCATTAAGCTATCATACAGTGTAAAGCTGCCTGAAGAGGAAAGAAGAGTATCAATAAGTGACATGAAGGTTTGGGAAAATAGGAAAAGAGGAGGACAGACACCAAGGTGGAATTATAAATGTGAAGGAAGAAGTAGGAAGCACTATATAATGTGAATGGATGAGTCACCACCACCTACCACCAATACTGAATAATCAAAGTAAAAATGTAATGCATGACAGAAAAATAAGAAAGAAAAACTCCCTCCTATGCATACAGTATAATCCTGGGACTCACCCTCAAAATGAAGTTTGGGCTGTATGGTTGTGGTAGCTCTATGTTGCCCACTTCATCTTCACCAAACATGCCCCTGAGGAAATGGTAGGCACTCTGACCTGTACGGTTCTTTACTGTGAAGTCTACCTGAAACAAATATATCAGTAACTATAACTGGCATATCACTGTTACATTTTTATACCTCTTAAGTATAAGAACAACGTTTTGTTTCACTTTTCGTTTCGTTTTTGAAGGCTCCAACATGCTTGCATTTGTTGGCCATGGTCACCTAATGGCAGCTAACCATGCTGCTTGATCTATGGCAGCCTCCCTGTTCAGTCCCTTAACCCTGAGGTCACACTTAATGACCTCGTCCCAGGTCTTTCTCAGTCTACCCCTCACAACCCTTCCCCCAATATTAACACTTCTCACCCTCTGCACCCAATTACCATTCCTCATCCTTTCCACATGTCCAAACCACCTCAGCCTACCTCTCCTCATCACAACACCAATACACTCCAGTCCCATCCTACCTCTCAACTCTTCAATCGTAAACCCATCCCCCTCAGGCCTTGCACGCAGGGACGCACTGCACATTCACCTAATCATTGTCATTTCTGTATGTTTAAGCCAGCAAATATCCTCTTCCTTTACTGCCCAGGGCTCACTACCATACAGCATCACACTCCTAACACATGCTGCATACAAAGACTCCTTAGCACGTAAGGAGAGTCCTCTCAATGTCAGAAGAGGCAACAGCTTCTTCCAACCACTTCTCACCCTAGCAAACCGAGCTAGCTCCAGCCCCACCTCCGGCACATAACATGTCTCCCAAATAACAAAACTCTTCCACACACACTCAAGAGACTCACCAGAAAGTTCAATCCTTTCACGCCTAACAATCTCCACCTGCTCTCCCCGACACGCCGCACACATAAAATCAGCATTATCTCGCAGTCTACCTCTAATACCACTACATCTCTTGTGCACCCATTTATCACAAACACAGCACAAGATGGAATTACTTCCCACACCTTTGTAGCAAACAGCACATGGCCACTCTCCCTCTTCTTTGACTGTGCTGCCACCAACTCTAGATATCATCACTTTTGTTTTATCTGCATTTACCCTTAAGTTCTTGTGCCCCACACCATTTCTCCACTTCTTAAAACTTTCCTCTGTCTCCTTCTCATTCTCTGCAGTAAACACCAAATCATCAGCATATAACATCTCTCATGGGAGTCCATCTCTGAAATCACGTGAGGGGTTCAACTACCATGATAAACAACAAGGGACTCCTATGAAATGTGTCAATGTTAGGAATAAAATAACACTGTCACCACTGTGCTGAAGAGGTAAATGGAGGTTGTTTCTAACCTGTACACTCACACAATTAGGAGGTTTCTTTTAAACTGAATGATACTATCTGGCAGCAGCATATAGTACAGGGATAAATGGAGACTGTTTCTAAACTGCTCATTATCAGAGGTCTCTCACGATCAGAATTTAAACATCTGGCAGTAACAAGCATAAAATATTAATGATCCTACTATTCTGAAGGGATTAGGATCTCTGAATGTACAAAAGCCAGAGCAAACCTTGAACTTGGCTGGATCAAAGCATCCACTGAAGAGGTGAGGGAAGAGTGAACGCCAATACTCCCCTAAGGCTGCCAGCTCATCGTGGCCAGTCTCCTGTAGCTGTTCCTTGTCACGTGGGCCATAGGGGGGAAACCAGTCCTGCAGCTGCTCTAAATCTTTCTCCTTCAAGCAGCCTGATGAAGAGAAGAATGATTAACATGACACAAGTACTATATCTCTAGTTATCTTAACATAGCATACAGATGTACAGCTGCAAGTCACAGTTAATGCCCATCCTCTAATCCTACCCATACTGCAAGTAAATCATATCTCTGGTTTCACATAAAACAAATATCTGTTGTCCAGTGTCAAGGCAGTAGTCTGACTCCACTAGGAACGGTTTGAGATGACTCTTACTTCAACACTCTGAAAAAGTTTTGAACTAGCATCAACAGTATTAAACCCAAGCTACAGCTTATCATACTTTCAGCCTGGGACTGGAACAGAGAGTGAGGAGCTATGGCACATGAGTGTGCAGTACAAGGATATGGACACACTTTTATGTGGAAATAACAGATGACAGGGATACTGAAGGCCAAATAAAATCTAAAATGCCTAAAAACAAACTCTGGATAGCCAGGAGAAAATTAAATTAACCAATGAGGCGGCAGTCCAGATGATATCAGGTCTATCAACCTCTGGGAATGAGCTTAATTCTGTTATAAATCTTAGAGTATACTTCAATTTAAAACTGCAATTTAACCCATATGTCTTGGTAGTCTTGCAACAAGGGCACGCATAAATGTGGCAGATTTTTGGCTGAAAACACTACTCTCTCAAAATGCACTTTTTCCCTACTAAAATAGTGAAATACAGTAATTCCTCCAATATCCATTGTAATAGAGCCAAAAGCATGTCCGAATATTGGTTTTGTCCGGATATTGCTCCTGGAGCTCCAGCACTGGTTTTTCATGACCCTAACCTAACCTAACCTAAATCAGAAAACTACCTTCCTACCTCCCTACTGGACATGTATAGCACTTATTTAGGTCCCTTTTCACATAAATAATGCACATATAGCATGAATTTATTGAATTTTAACCAAAAAATGATGATTTAGAGGTGAGTGAGTCATAAGTGCTCAGAACTTACCAGCATAGTATAAGTAAGTATCTGACATGGAAATCATCTTTTCTCACATTTTATCTATCTATTGCAAGACGTCTCAATCCCGAACGAGGTGGCCACAAACAAATCGCCTCCATGTCACTCTGTCCCCTGCCATTTCCCTACCACGCTCCCAACTCACACCCCCCTCTCTCATGTACCTCTCCACTCCATCCCTCCATCTCATCCTCGGCCTCCCCCTTCCTCTCGCCCCCTCCACCTCACTCACATACACTCTCCTCGTCAATCTTTCACTCTCCATCCTCTCCACATGCCCAAACCACCTTAACGTGTTTCTCCTAACGCTTCCCATCATGTCCTCAACCACACCACAATGCTCCTTCACTTCCTCATTTGTTAGTCTGTCTCTCCATGTGAGTCCACATGCTCCTTTCAAATAACTCATTTCCACTGCTCTCACTCTTGACTTCTGTCCTTCCAACAGGGTCCAAGCTTCACTTCCATATGTCAGAGTTGGTATCACAATACTGTCATGTAACAACTTTTTCACTTCCATGCTCACCTCCCTGTTTCTTATCACTGCTTTCAACGAACCAGCAACCTTCCTTCCCTGCTGTACCCTTTCGAGCACTTCACCCTCCAGACTACCATCCTTACTCATCACACTGCCCAAGTACTTAAATTCACTCACATTCTCCAT
>JAGKTI010041479.1:0-10242 GCA_018397915.1 Birgus latro
TCTAGTAACATCACCCTCATTCACAATGGTTATCCACTCTCACATAACATCATTCTCAGTAACACAAATGTTCCCTCCCTCACGTAACAGCTGCCTAACTAATGCTGATTATCTCACCTTCTCGTTGCATCAGCCTCAGTAATACTAATTATCCTACCCTCGTGTAACTTCAGTCTCATTAACACTAATTATCCCAACCTCACATAACATCAGCCTCAGTAAACCTAATTACCCAAGAGTTCCCCACTTCCTCTGATTCTGAAGGTAAACACCAATTAGGGAGTCTCCAAGCAAGTTAGAATATCGTATCACACTTCGTCTGTGATCCTGTTTAGCGGAAGTCGAGAATACTGAGGAACTAATTATGTTAATGTTATCTCGAGTCTCGTCCTACGTTCCCTATCCCCTCTCCCTTCACTCACTCCATTTCGACACTGTGCTATAATGGAATGGAAGACATATTCATATTTCACAGTTGTGGATTACTCTGACTGCACGGCCAGTATCTAGGACACATTAAGTTTGGAGACAGTGTGCTGAAATTGCATTTAATGATTTGGAATATTTTCCTTATTTTACATTTAGTTCAGTTCTTTACACTGTAATCATCTGGTCCCATTTCCTCGGAAAATAGAAGTCACGCAACTCCTTAGAGAAAATTATAGAATAATGCGATTTTTTTTTTTTTTTTTTTTTGGCATGCGCAGTGTTTAAGATCATTCTGGCAAGCATGACCGTACGTCGATGCAACGGTATTATACATACAGTGCCAGTTGCTCCAGTACTGCCACCTTCCCAGAGCCTGGACACAGTAACCATTCTGTAAACCATATGACTGGTCATATGGCACACCCAGAAAGTGTGTAAGATCAGAAATAATCGACTACACGGCGTCACCCACTGCCAACAATCACAGTTTCTATACGGCATCATCCACTACCAACACTGACAGACCCTACACGGCGCCACCCACTGCCAGTATCATTGGTGCCCACATGGCGTCACCCACTGCCAACATTCAGTCCCCACACGGCATCATCCACTGCCAACACGCAAGGTCCCCACATGGTGTCAGTCACTGCCAACATCATCGGTGACCACACGGCGCCACCCATTGCTTACTCTTACGGACTCCCACACGGCGTCATCCACTATTAAAACTTATAGTCCTGTATAATATGTAAGACATAATAGGATTGGACTGAGTTCAGAGAGAACATAAACACTGCTTATGATAGGACCGAATCTACCTCCTCCTCCGAGGTTATGTTTTACCCAGCGTTGGTTTGTCTGTCTGCGTTTTAGCAGGATTACTCAAAAATTTATGAACGGATTTTGATGAGATTTTTAGGAAGGGTGGGCCATGGGCCAAGAAAGAAATGAATAAAGTTGGGGGCGGATCCGGATCCGGATTATCCCGTACAATATCTCCAAAAGTTCTCAGTGAATTTCAACGTAATTTTTGGAGAAGATGGGCCATGGATCAAGAAAGAATTGATTAAATTTTGGGGCGGATCCGATCGTCCCTTTTAACGTCAATGGCATTGGCGGTGGTATGCGCTCTTCGAGCGCTTTCTAGTTGCAAGAATAATTTTAAACTTGTCAGTTCCTCCTCCTCCTCCTCCTCAAACACTCATGTGCGAATCCATCAACTCAAATATCATAAAGTACAAGACTGATAGTAGACTTTTTTTTTCTTTTCCCAAGCAATAATATTTGATCTTAATGCAGATGAAGGTTATTTTTTTACCTTATTTTTTTTCTGACAAAATTCTTCACATATACATACTTATACAGCTTAATTAATTGAAAGCTTTGAGTACGCCCTCGGAATTTCATTTATTTTTGTAAATACCCTCGCAGTTAGCATACTTTGTTCCACCTTTGCCAGATGCCTTCTTTTTCCGTGGATCTGTTGTACCTTTTATGATTTTCTCTCTCTCCTATCTTGCCGTGAGGTCACTTGGAGTGTCATCCTTCCAGTGGCAATGATTGGCTACACCATGACGGTATACAAGGGGCTGAGACTGACGAATGAGAATTTTATGCCCAGTAAGCCATTACCAATACATAGCCATGGACAGGAGGACTAATAACTGATGGATACATTTATCAGGGATACATGTCTCGGTAAATCTGTGGTACGGGCTCTAAAAGAGTCACCTCATAATCACGAAAGCGCGTTCAAAGCAATGGCTGAGAGTGTTAGGCTCTTTAGTTCCTTTTTTGTAAATATCAGCATTTTATTAACCTGTCTCAAGCTTTTGTGTTGAGGCAAGGAACACCCTCCTGAGTGGAGAGATCCTGAACAGCAATACATTAGCCTTGGGTTGACAGTGAAAAGCCAAGATAGGTGGTAGGTGGAGAGATATTAGAGTGGCTGTGATGGTGTGAGAGAGACTGTGGTTGTAGTGTAAGGGTGGCTGTGGTGGAGGTGTGATGGAGGCCGTAGTGGTGGTATGATGGAGGCTGTGGCGGTAGTGTGAGGAAGGGTCTGGTGGTGTGATGGAGGCCGTGGTGGTGTGAGGATGGTTGTTGTGGTAGTGTGAAGGTGTTGTAGTGGTGTGAGGGAGGTTCTGGGTTGAAGTATGTGGGCTCACCTGTGTCAAAGGGGGAATTGCCGTGTTAGGGGACAAGACACTTCAAGTATGTGGACTCAGCACCCCTTCAGTAGCGACATCTTTTTTAGTTTTCTTCTAGCTTCTTCCAGGTGATCGTATTCAGATTAATGAAACACTGTTGTAATCAAAAGGGCGATAAAAGCTATACGTATTTTGTCGTGTGAGGAAAGTCTCTTTTGAACTAAACAAAATCGTCTATTGGCAGGAAGCAGAAAATTTGAAGTACGTCGTCCTGCTGGAGGAGTTGAAATTTTAGAGGGAATCACTAGGTGGGGGGACAGTTATGTGGATTTACCTATGAGTCGTGTAACAAGGATCACTAGGCGCAACACACGAGGGAGTTGCTAGGTGGGGGGCAGGACAGGAATAATATGTGGAGTCACCTGTGGAACATATAAGAGGGAAGCGCTAGGTGGGAGGCAAAACAGATAAGGTATGTGGACTCACCTGTGTACTGGGCGGAGGTGAGAGTCGGATGTGAGAGTAAGAGAATCACCAGTGCCGTCCGTCCCATTAGTTGCCGCCCACGGCCCGCCCACGTCGCACTACTACCACCACCACCACCACCACACATCTGGCAAGGAGCAGGCAGATGTCACTGGAAAATCATGGGAGTAAAATGGCCACATATGTTATTAAAATTGGTGTCATTGTCGTAACTTGAAGGGACACAGGTGGTACTGTTTCGTCTGGGAGAGAACAGATGTCTCTGTTTGGGGAAGAATCAGGTGTCATTTTTTTTTTTGTCTTGGGGAGAATAGGTGTCACAGTTACATATGGGGGGGAACAGGTGTCAGAGTTACATGTGGGAGAGAAGAGGTGTCACTTTTAGCTACGCCCTGGGGAGAAAACAGCTGTCACTCTCTCGTGTGAGGGCGAATGGGTGTCTCTGGAGTGAAAATCTGAGGACAAAATAGATGTGGCTATCACTGCTGGGGGGCGGGAAAGTTATCAGTATAACATCTGGGAGAACGCAGGTGTCAGTGTTATATTGATGTCTTGACTTGCTCTTAACTGGTCACTGCCCCTACATCATACCTAAAATAAAACGTTTCACTATTATAATCCGACAGACGTAAAACCATCATTTTAAAATATACTGCAAAGGAACAGACAGATTCCCAATTTTTATTGTCTTTATTTAAACTTATACGACGCTTGTGGCCTCTATCTCGCGTTGAATGTGCTGTGTAACCCAACATGAAGACTAACCAAATCTAAGTTCGCTGGTGTTCTTATATACAGTATATGCCAGTCATAATATGGGGGTTACCTACTCCTCACCTCGCAAACTTAGCAATAGCCGACAGCTCTTATGATTATGTCACGATTATAATTTATTAGAGGTAATGTTCTATTTGCCACTAGTCTGGAATTATTTACACTGTTTTAAAATACCTGTAAATGATAGTAAATTGAAGGTAAAAAGAAGCTGGTGATAATTATGAGCATAATTAGTCAGCCAGTTCATGTGATATTTCTGAGCCATTTGGCTTTGGTTTTAAACTTATTTCCTGTAACTTTCATTCGATATCACCAGTTGACGTGGTCATCCCATCTGCCCAATACAGAACTAGAGTTCCATGATATCAGGATACTGCATAAAATAGCCCATATTATTTCCCCTGACTAATTGAACTTAATGTGTCCGTACACAATATTCTCGGTGGAATGAACCACCTCAGTAGAATTAGGGACGTCGATAAAATGAGCCAACGATCTGTTTAAATTGGTCCACTAATCAAAGGCAAGCTGGTGTTTTGTGTACCACATTTTTTTGTTTTGTTTAGTATTAGCTAAACCTGATACGAGTGCTAGATAGTAATTCATTCATTAATTTATTTACTTAATGGTACGCTATCCTGATCTGTCATACACAAAGCAGTGGTTGCCAGCTGGTACGGGAGTGAACCGTTGATGGGAAGGTTTTTGAACTGACTATATGGATGAGGCAATAAACTGGGTAAGGATATGAATTTCGTCCAAAAATTCTTCACGTTTACATGACTCACTGACATGTCATTAAAAACTCCCTCGCTAATGCCAATACATCGATTTTACTGGAGATAGCCTTAGCACATCACCCTAGGACGAGTAAAAATTAATGCCCAGTTTATGATATACGAGGTTACTTGGTTGCATATGTTGGGGCCGGAGGGGATTGTTGCGATTAAGGGAACGGACTGCCACTTGTATGCTCCGAACCTGGTACATGACTATAGTAAAAGCTTCTACCTGAGCTGAAATAACCTCGTAGCTCCAGTGACACCTCAGGGGCAAAATGAAGTAGGAATCTTTGTCTATGATTCATATACCGAAAAAGGTTGAGAGAGGGGCGCATAATAGCTATCAGTAACTAATGACCTGCAAGAGCCACACTTCAGTTTTGATTGTCTTCTGCCACTTCTTCTTGATATCCTTTTTTATTTGTTTTACCAAGTCCTCAGCTACTCCTCTTTATTTATCCTTTATTCTTTTTGTTTTTCTTTTCCCTCTCCTCTTTTTCTTTGCTCCTAACTTTCTGTGTATCCACATTCTCTCTTCCTACTTTTCTCTCCCCCCCCTCCCCATTTTTTTCTCAATCATCAGTCCTAAGCCTTCGTGTCATTTGCTAATCTCCCCGACCCCCTGCCTCCCAACCCACATACAGTATACTCCGGTGTTTACTAGCCCTTTGGGGGGCACTTGACTCCACGGTTCCACCTGGATAGTAGTGCCTGGGGAGCGCAGGGGGGGGGGAAACAAACGGGGAAGAAAGGAAGAAAAAGAGGGGGGGGGCAGACGGTATGAACAGTGTAACAGCGGTAATTTTTGCTAATCTGAAGGAAAAGTGAGGAGTCATGGAAAGGAGAGATAAAAACAATAAGAAGTAGTACACAGAGAAAAACCAAGTAAAAGAAGTAATTGATGTCAAGCGGGAGGTTCAGAGATGCGTCGAGTCATTGATACAAGGAGGAGGAAGAGGAGGAAAGAGCGGGCGAATGAACAAGGAAGAATACAGTAAAAGAAGAAACAGCTGTAAAGCAGGAGGAAGACAAATTAGGAGTACTGGGGAAAAAAAGAGGAGGAGGAGAAGGAAAAGGAAGAGGAGGATTAACAAGGAAAAACAAAATAAGAAACTTACGTGAAGGAGAAGGAGAGATGGGAGAAGTGTTGCAATGGGGAGAAAAAAAAACGAGAGGAAGAGTAGAAGGCAAAAAAGAGGAGGATTAACAGGGAAAAACAGAAGAAGAAACTGACGTGAAAGAGGAGGAGAGATAAGTGAATGCGTGCAAAGAGGAAAGAAAGAAAAAAGATTAAGTGAGGGCTAGACAGGGAATGATAAAACGGGAAACTGATGTGAAACAGTACGTCCATAGATACAAAGGGTCGTGGAAGGACGGGAAGAGGAATAGCAGGAGAAGAAGAAAGAGAGAACGGATCACAGTGAAAATTCAGTCATCCTAGCTAATGATTTAAGTGACCTATGCGAGTAAAAAATTGATGAACGTACCTGCAGTTCTCTTAAACTTAATCTAAGCATGTAAACTAGTGCAGTAAATTTTGTAAGTTACCCTTTGATATTGCTTGCATTTTATAATCATGTACTGTGTAGTAAGTAAAGAGAAAGTTTTGGAATGTTCTACTATCCGAAATAATATATTCAGAAAGTACGAAATACTTGTTCACATTGTTGCCATTTGCCGAAAAAAAGGGAAATATATTAACATTCATCATCAAGGCTAGAAACAGGGCTAGAAAACTAGGAAAACCATGTTAGATCGTAATATCTGAGAGTTTCAGTAATGTCTAGGTTCATTTAATAATAATAATAATAATAAAGTAATGATAAGTGCGAGGAGAATAGATTGCGTAGCTAAAGAGAGGGAAGTTTGAGCTTGGAATGAACTTGAGAATCGACCAGAATATCTGTAAGAATACTACAGTGCAATTATTTTGATAATTTTGACAAAAGTTATCTTTGAGTAGCGTATTGCTATTCACTACTTCATTGTATTTCCTAAATAACAGTAAAACAATTTCAACATATCTTTCCCCATATTTTCTGTTGGATTTGTCTTTACTTTTCGTTAAGCCATTTTTTAGTTTCCGTGCTTATATTGCCGTGCTAATACTTCATATATTGTTATTTTATAGTAAGGACCCTTGGTGTTACACTGTCATGATTAAATGCTTTAATGAATCAGTCTTCGTTTGTGAATTCTCGCGGTTGGCTCAGTCTTTCTTGCCTTTTTTCGATTCTGTCTTCCCCGTGTTCTTTGAAGCCTGGATAAGATTTGAATACTATTGAAGGACACTTTGAACCTGGTTAATTAATCGATGTACTTGAAAATTATATTATTTCCTATTAACCGTGTGATATGCTCCTTTATTATACCTTATTTCATCACCGCGTTTTTCCCTTATAGTTAATTATAAAACGTAAGCCTCTTATCGTCATAACCTTACCATATTTTCCCATAATATCCTCCCGCCCCTAATAAGATTCCCTCGCATCCTAAAAACGCTTAATGGTGCTTCTTTTCGACTCAGGTATACCTTTTTCCTTCCTTCTTCATTTATTATATTTACACCATCACCCCTTTCACATAGGCTAACCTATTGTTTCCCGTTTTCCATCTTTGCTTCTTCATTTGTCTCCTTTCCTCTCCTTCACCTTACTCAGTGTTTGCAGTTGGTTCCTGCCTGGTAAAGGTTTCTTCAGTTCTCTACTTAAGGTTCAGAAATGAAAGTACGCCTTTTTTAAATAGAAAAACTAGCACTGGAAATGATAATCATCCCTTCTTATTTTCCCACCTACCTACGGGTTGAGGTAGGGTTGAGGAAGCAAGAAATACGAAAAGTATGACAGTGGGAAAACTCATCAACAGCTTACCCAATGAAATGAGCCACACATTCCTTTGCTCACCATTCGAGTCTGTGGAATCTCGACTCTGCCTTGCAGGCACACCTTTCCACACATGTGTGCTTAATATTACCATCAGACAGAGTCAGCACAAAACTAGCAATTAAAAGAAAAAAAGAAAAAAAAATTTCTCATGACCTCCGTAAAAAACTACCGGTAATTCAACCACCTCAATCCAGTGCCAATTCCCTGACCTCATCAACCTTCAAACATCACTTTGTCGTAAACACGTTATTCATATCTACCTACCATCTTCTTGGTCTACCACAACTCTCTCCACCTTCAGCTCATTCACATACACTTTTCATAATTCTTTTTATGACCATTCTATCAGTATGGTCATACCACCAGAGTACTTTCAGTATATCTTTGTTTCCCTGACCCTTATGCCACATCGTTCACAAATTACATTATATCCCTCCAGATTCCACGCACAATGCTCAATAGCCTCATCTCTACTGCTCTAGCTCTTGAGTCTCGTTTTCATGTCACGCCAAATTTGCACAACCGTATAATAAAGCAATAAAGCTTCTTGCAATCTCCTTGCAGTTGCCACTTTCAGGCCTCTGTTCTGTATCAAGACCATCATAGCACCATCCACTTTCCTTCCCTGAGTCACTGGGGGGCACGGTGGCTCAGAGGTAGAGCATCAAGCTCGGGACCGGGGGGTCGTGAGTTCGAGCCGCGCCCGTGACTGCCGTGCCGGGAGGGGTAGCGCCCTCCTGTTACCTAGCGGGGCTATATGATTTCATTGTAAGGTATAGCTCGGGGGATTCTTTAATCCCCCCCCTTTTTTTTCCCGTGAGTCACTGTATTTTCTACTTCCTCTGCATATTTAACTATTTTCTCAGTCACTGCACCTAGGTACTTACACTCTCTCATGAATTCAGGTCTCCATTCACCAGAGCATCACACTGGGAGTCATCTTCTTTCTCGGTATTATTCTTATCAACATTAACTTTTAAAGCACGTCGTCCGCAGACTTCAACAAAACCCTGTACATGCAGACTACTAGTCTCCATAACTCTTGTTTACTATTAGCAAGAAATACAGCATCACTGCATACATCAGCTCTGATAAACTGAACCCTTCACCATTCGTAACTGTTACCCCTCTTGCAATATTTCGAATTTTTACCCCTCTCAAAATCTCATCAAAAGATGTATATTGAATAGCCATGGAGACATCACACTTCTTTGTCTCAGTCCAGCACTGGCATTACACCACACGCGTAGATACCCAGTGATTCTTAGACAGGCTTTACTAGAGTATATAAACTCAAAACAGCATCGAGTAGTTTTCCATCCACTCTATATAAGCAAAGCCTCCATAACTGTGTTATTTAAAAAAGACAAACAGAAGAGAGGCCACGGTCATTGGCAGATGTTATATACTCGAAGTTACAAAATACCAAATATCCATACTGAGTGATTATTTTTTAAAGGGCCGAAATAGTTCGTCGCTCAAGCTACGTGCACAGTGTTGGACCGACTTCAGCAGGGCTACGCATTTATATCGCAGTATGAATATTCGACGGCCAAAATATTTCCTTTGGTGTTATACCTAGATTAATAGCAACAATAAAGACTGCGTTAAGAGGTAAGAAAATTTTACCCCAATAATTCAGCAAGACTTCGGTGTTTAACTACTCCTTGCCCTTCTCCCTCCCCTTTGCC
Source organism: Birgus latro (assembly GCA_018397915.1). Lineage (NCBI taxonomy): Eukaryota > Metazoa > Arthropoda > Malacostraca > Decapoda > Coenobitidae > Birgus > Birgus latro. The sequence continues at coordinate 9,204 of JAGKTI010041479.1, forward strand.
ACTTCATCTTTCACCATTCCATTCTACCCTGTCATTATTTCTTCCCTCACCTTCAATAACTCAACTCTCACTCGTTTCCTTCTCTCCTCTCCTCAGCCTTCCACATCCCCACACCTTTCTTTACTTTCCATCACCGCTTCCTCCCCTCCCCCCCCCTCACTATCCAATATCACCTTTCTCGTCGTTTACCCCTCCAATTTCCCCAAATCCTCCACCCTTCTCTTACGTCTTTTCTTTCATACAAACTTCCTCCTCCCCTCACCCTTTACCCTTATCCTACCGCTCTATCCATCCACCTTTCTCCTATCCCTTTTCCGTCCTTCGTCCTACACCTCCCCTCTTCCCCCTGCCCCTCACCCTTCTTGACCAACCCTAACATTTCCTGGCAATAATCACAACAATCCTTATTAATATCCTCACTCTCAGTAAATTAAATGAACGCTCGAGATGGAAACTGGTGTGTTGACTTAATGTTTGTTCCAAGCAGTTGGTGTGTGGATGCGGTGGTTCCAATTAGGAGTGGGATAGCTGGTGAATATGGAAGTCGTGGAGGTGTTGATAAAATAGCGAAGAGGTGATACTGGCATATAAGTTATGGAGGTGGCAATATACAAATGGTAGAGGTAGGTGTAAGTGAAATCTTGTGAAGGTAATTATTTATCAGGCAAACGTTATGATCTGCAAAGTGGTGTACTCGTAGATGGTAAAGCGATTCAGGTATTGTACTATAACTTTGTACGAAAAGATGGACCAATTAACAATGTGTTATGTGAACAACCGTGTCTAGTGAGGCGATATCTTGAGTATTAATCGAGTAAACCTCCGGGAAAGAGATCAAGAAGTGAATCAAAAGAACTGTATGAAAAGGAAAATTTCGTCAGTATGTTGACTGATTGTTTTCAGTACTGAATTCTTTCGTTGTTTCTTTATCTCAACATTTCCACAAAGTTTAGTTAAGTCAGTACTTTTTGAGCTGTTTTTACACACACACACACACACACACACACACACACACACACACACACACACACACACACAC
>JAGKTI010041480.1:0-10242 GCA_018397915.1 Birgus latro
ACAAGGGCTTAAGGGTAAATGCAGATAAAACAAAAGTGATGATATCTAGGGTTGGTGGCGGTACAATCAGAGGAGAGGGAGAGTGGCCATGTGCAGTTTGCCACATGGGTGTGGGAAGTAATTCCATCTTGTGCAGTGTTTGTGATAAGTGGGTGCACAAGAGATGTAGTGGTATTAGAGGTAGACTGCGAGATAATGCTGATTTCATGTGTGCGGTGTGTCGGGGAGAGCAGGTGGAGATTGTTAGGCATGAGAGGGTTGAACTTGCAGGTGAGTCTCTTGAGTGTGTGGAGGAGTTTTGTTATTTGGGAGACATGTTATGTGCCGGAGGTGGGGCTGGAGTTAGCTCGGTTGCTAGAGTGAGAAGTGGTTGGAAGAAGTTCAGGGGGCTGTTGCCTCTCCTGACATTGAGAGGACTCTCCTTAGGTGCTAAGGGGTCTTTGTATGCAGCATGTGTTAGGAGTGTGATGCTGTATGGTAGTGAGACCTGGGCAGTAAAGGAAGAAGATATTCGCAGGTTTAAACGTACAGAAATGACAATGATTAGGTGGATGTGCAGTGCGTCCCTGCATGCAAGGCCTGGGGGGGCTGGGTTTACGATAGAAGAGTTGAGAGGTAGGATGGGACTGGAGTGTATTGGTGTTGTGATGAGGAGAGGTAGGCTGAGGTGGTTTGGACATGTGGAGAGGATGAGGGAGGATAATTGGGTACACAGGGTGAGAAGCGTTAATATTGGGGGAGGGGTTGGGAGGGGTAGACCGAGAAAGACATGGAATGAGGTCATTAAATGTGACTTAAGGGTTAAGGGCCTGAATAGGGAGGCTGCCAGAGATCGAGCAGCGTGGAGAGCCGCCATTAGGTGACCAAGGCCGACACATGCAAGCATATTGGAGCCTTCAAAAACGAAACGAAAACGAAAACGAAACAATACACACACACATACATTTACCTGGTATACATAATCGTAACACATTTAAAGACTCCAGACATTCTAATGTTAATGTCAGCAAAACAGTACAACTACGGTATTTAATCAACACACTATGAGTAGAAAATCATTAAAAAAAAAAAAAAGTCATACCATATAAAAAATATACATACAGGCTATAGCTATAAAACATGCTAGTGAATTCTATTTCCATAAAAATATAGTTCTGGTAAATTTTGATGTCACATAAAAATGAATGCTGTTATTATCAAATTCCAAAAAGAAACATATAACTCTTTTACCATATATTAATGCAGAACTATATACAGGTAATAAGTTGTAGCTTAAACAGTTGATATGAACAGACACAATAAACAAACCACAATCAGCTGTAGGAAAAATGCAACTGAGGTAATTAAATCTTTGCATTTTACATTTACTTAATATCTTTATCCATTCTTTCACACCTTACACATCAAAGGGAAGTCAGCAACAAGAATACACAGCTGATGAAATGTGACAACAAATTCTAACAAATTTTCCAAAACATTTTGTTGGGAGTAATGTCAACAAGAAATGTAGCTACTGGTAACTGCTACCATAACTTCCTGCATAATGAAAACAACAAAGCAATGGTTATGGTATAGTATGGTATGCTGAAGTCAACCAGCTTGTTAAGCTATGTTACCACACCAAGAGAAAATCATGTAAGACCATCTGCTTAAGTTGAGCACCCAGTGATGCATAAAAAAAAAAAAAAAAAATGGTGTCACCAGTCACTTTCTCAAACCCTTATCAACAATGAGCCGTTAGCATTAGGCCTTGCCTTAACCATATCATTAACTTACAAGAACTTCATTATGACAGCACTGTATATATGTGCTTTTAGTTCTGTATTACAGCGTCTCATACGAAATTACTGCAAATGATGACTGAAGGCTGACCGCTTATTACAGATATTACCCTGCACCACTTGTTATACAAACTTGCAAAAATAGCATTAGGCCTAATGATTTGACACTGCAAGGATGCTTATCCGCTAACTTTTTTGTTTTAATTACATCAATCATCAGTAAAAGCATATAAAGCTTTAAATATAATAATGAAGTTTTGATTTGATGTACCTTGATAGTAGTAGCATCACTGTCTGTAATCTTACCTTTGATGTACTCTGCCGCACAAACCAGTACCTCGCTCGAGTCTTCCATTTTCCCTTTTTTTTTTTTTTACTTTATAACCTTTTCCGGCAAGCACTTCACGTGGCCACAAGCTGGCAACAACACTTTTCTATCAAACTGTGGCCGCACTCACAACCGTCTCACACCACAGGCCAGAGAACACTGATGACATATGGTATTACAACCACTAATACACCACCAACACAGTCACACTCCTCACAAATAACGCAACGGGACTAACAAGGTGTTTTTAATCAGCTACCTTTCAGTATCTCAAGGTAAATCATGCAACTATTAGACCTGCAGTCACATAAAACGTACGACAGACCGAGTCACTAGTGTCACTCTGAAGCCATGTTTGTTTTAAATGCTTTTAAAATCCATGAGCCAATCACAAGCTGGGCCTCCCACTCCACGTTGACGGATACTCTATAACGCCACATTATTTTCTTCGCTAATGAGCTCTACTACGTTAAATCATCAGTCACTTTGATGCTTCCTGACTCCTTTCATTTGTTCCATAAAGTAGTGCGAGGTGTCATGCATCAGAATGGGATTTAATTTAGCGGCGTTAAGAGCGTTATGTTGTCAACATGAGAGTTAACCAACGATCTGGGGTGCTGCGCAGGAACGCCAAAGCCTCCACGCTCATACCATTCATTACATTCTGTTTTGCCTCAGCTTCTTCAGAACATAGTTATAGGTTTGGAAAAAAGTAACGTAATAAAAATATTACAGTAAAAGTCCTATACATGGGAATTTTACGAACGTTTGTATGATAAAATGATGCAAACATAGATATAATATTGTATAGAGACGACACTAGTACATTTGTACCGCCAAATGCGAACTTGTACAAGCATACGTCCATCAGCTAGAATGGAATCTGCATTGTATCAGATAAATGTAGTCATAAACTGACATTTTTATGGCAGCAGTATCACAAGTAGATGATCATATCCTTCCCAGACGTAAAAATACCATGAAGAGGAGATAGTGGAAAATCCTTCAGTTGAGCGCCAAAGATAATTTCATTTGTGTGATAATTTTTGCAGTTTTGTTGAGCTATATATTTCATTGTAGGGAAATTAAATCAATTACCGCAGTGTTCTTTTATTACAGTAAGTAGTTCACAAAACATGAAAAAGTACAGTAAGAAGTTTATTGCTCATGTGGTGAAAGGAGTGTATGGATTTAAGGAATTTTAACAAACTACCAGTGTGCATAGGCACTCCTCCATATGTCGTCTTGAATAAGCATGCATCTTTTCTTCAACGAGGAAGTTAGATATGGAAAGCTCACAATCCATGAACCTAAATATTTCAAAACTATGACTGCGTAAGCTACAGCAAATTTATTTGTAGTATGTAAACCGAAAGCATTTACACTGGTGTCTTACAGAAAAGGAAGATGCTTTGCACATTCTTTTGATCACTTAGCCTAGTCTGTCCAAACTGTTCTAAATGGGACTATATAGGCTTATTTTGGCAAGGTCAATGGGATCGGATTAGGATCGAGGCGGATTGCTGATCCAGAAGGGTCACACCAAAACAGTCCAGCAGTCTCGGATCGTCTTGTCCCGTTGTCATGGTGACAGCCCACTGTCTCACCTGATTGTAAACAAAACGATGGCGTTTGAAAGTTCAAACGGATGGCTTGGTCAGCAGTCACTCTGTTCTCATTTTCAGCAGTACGGTCCCATTACTGATGAAACCAGACACAGCTGAGCCCCTTATACCCACCTTTGTAACTGGCAGCATCATTTTATCAGTACATTATTAAAAAAAAAAAAAAAAAAGTAAATACGGCACTTACAATGACGCTATATTTGTTTTGGTGTGACGTCACAATCCAGGATTGCCCAGCTCAGTCCACCTCGGGAAGGTGGATTGCCTCAGATCGATCCGGGATCATCTTTCACTCCAATCCAGGACCAGGACTGTACCTCGCCAAAACAAGATCAGCGTTCGGGATAGACTTTTATCTCGATCCGGGATTAAACTTTCTCTCGCCAAAACGTGCCTTATGTACTGGGAGGATCATCACTCGCGACAATGTGCGACGAGGGGTAGGCGGAAGAAGCGAGCCTATACGTAAAAGTCGAGTGCCCTCTGTGGGGGATATCCGACCAGTCGCAGTGAATAATAATGAATGTACAGACATTCTAAGGTTCATTTTCTTTTTATGTGGATAATAATGTCACCTAATTCAAGCCCTCTCCAGAGTCGCAGGCTCCAGAGCTGCATATTTTCTAATTTTTCTTGCAGAAAAAAAAAAAATCGTTGTTAAAGTAGTCTTATTCCAAGTTTTTCCATAAGGTTAAGCCGTACCCCAAAATGGAATTAAAATACCTCCCCCCTCCCCCCCCCCCCCAAAAAAAAGTCATAACTATGAGAACAATATTACAAACTTAGCAACTTTATTCTTCACAGTAAGAGCATCGTTCATAGGCTGCAAGCGATCTGTCTTGCTCGTAAGTAATTATTTCTAAAGTGAAAATAATACAAGTTGCGTTGTAATTAACTTTCCTAATGATCACATACATAAAATCATTTCCCTTGTATTGATATGAACACTTTTAAGGGGTCTAATGAAGACCCAAGGTGGATCCTCCTGAATAGTCTACTTCACTGTGTTCTATAGTATTATACTATTATAGAGCTCAGTGGTCTACTTCTATGAGTCTTAAAAGTAATTGAGGTCACATTCCTCCGAAAACCTCCTTCATTTCAAACACTGTCTACGTGCTTGGAGGGGGGGGGGCTGGAAAAAATTAAGGCAGTTCAAATGAACAAAGTCCGAGTATTTACTTTGATTCTACACTTTTGAAACTTTCCGTATGAAGAGTCTATATATTCTCTATCTTGTCGTCTTACGGGTACATATGCATTAAGTACTCTCATCTTGATGAAGAGGAGAATCTGTAACTTCTTCGGAACATCGAAGATGAAAAGAGAGGGTTGCCAGAGCAGAACTGCTCACTGAAATGGCTGTGAAACGGACTCCGGGTCATTGTCTGCTTTCTTGCTTCCAACTATGTAACAACTCAGTAATGCTGGAAACCTGTCCTCGGACATATCCTTTTCATTTGCACTATGAGATGGTATGATTAACATTCTTTCCATCACTTGGATAGCTATATTAATTTATAATTTTCACTACTATTCACCTGCTCGGATCAGTTCTAAACCGACCTTTCGTCGTCATCAGCCGTTGAGGTCCACTGCAGGACCGACTTATCCCTAGTGAAGCAGGGACGATTAAGCCATGTCTACCCAGTGGCTTAGGCTGCCAGGTAAAGACTGTATGTAAGGTGAGAAGTGCTTATGAGTGAAATGCAGGAGTTAGGGGTTGGAGCCACAAACCACACGGCGACCGGGGCAGACAACACCAGCACCCCCAACCCCCCCAGTATCACCGGGGGACTGCCGCCAACACAGCGCGGCTGGGAACAGGAACGGCTTACCTGTATAACTTCCCGGCGCCCCTCTTGCGCCCAGGTGGTGGCCCAGAAAGGTAGCAGTCGCCGGCACATAGTCTCCGGCCGGAGCGCAGCTCACCGGGTAAGGGGTGGAGTTTATAACTCCACTCAACGCCGCGGTATCGGCCACAGTCGTACCGGGTACGGGGCAGAACCGGCCACAGTCCGTTCCCCAGTTGCTTCCCCACCACAGGGCCGCGACACGGACGCGTGTCGGTCGGGCAGGACTCGCCACAAGTCGTCAGCCTCCTGTCGGCGTTCCCCCCAGAGCAGCACCGCAGTACCGGCCACGAGCCGTACTGGGCATGAGGCAGGATCGGCCATAGTCCGTCCCTCAGCTGCTAGTGACATTAGCTCGCCGGCACAGGCCATAGCCGTCCCAGAGCTCACCTCCTGCGCCCTCTCAATGTCGGCCACAAGTCACGTCGGGCCAGAGGTAAGGCAGGCCACTAGCCGCCGGGAAGCTATCCTCCCCTGTGCACACTCAGGCATCGGCCACAAGTTACGCCAGGCCGGGGTAGCGCAGGCCACAAGCCGCCTGGAAGCTATCCTCCTCCCGGCCACTAAGGTGTCGGCCACAAGTCACGCCAGGCCAGACAAAGAGCAGGCCACTAGCCGCAAGGAAGCTATCCTCCCCTGTGCACACTCAGGCGTCGGCCACAAGTCACGCCAGGCCGGGGTAGCGCAGGCCACAAGCCGCCCAGAAGCTATCCTTCCCTGTGCCCCTCAGACGTCGGCCACAAGTCACGTCGGGCCAGGAGTAAAGCCGGCCACAGTCCGCTTCTCCCCTACAGGAGAACCAGCAGCTGGAGAGGACCCTACACCCGAGGCGTGGCAAGGTCTTACCCAAGACCTTGGTTCCCTACGACTCCACCAGGGTGAACAGTTGCGAGACCAGAGCCCCAGCAGACCTCGCAGCCGACGACGGGCCCTGTCCACTACTCCCCTGGTCCGAGGTTCCTGTGAGGTGACCCTGTCAGTGACGCCGCCCTCTAGCAGTTGCCGCAGCCCAGCCGCCCCGGGTTCCAGTCCCCTGGGTCCCCTGTTGCCCCAGGAGTTGCCCCGAACACCAGGGCACGACCTACCGGTGGGCGAGGTCTCCCGAAGGCGCTCCTAGACCCGACGTCAGGCCCGTCTCCTGGTCCTCTTCGGGCAGAGCCCTTAGCCCCACGGCCACATGTGGGGCCCTGCCCAGGAACGCACCACTCTGCCCCTTTTTCCTCCGGACGGAGGAATCAACCTGGGCCCACCAGTGGTAACCAAGTGAGTGGACTATATGTATATATGTGTGTACTCTTAGACCCAGATATAGTGTGCATCGACAGATATCTCACGAGTGATCCCCTACAGTGTATTCTCGAATTAAGTGACCAGGAACCCAGAATATAAGATTGGACGTGCCGATAGACAACGTGGCCTGACCTATATCTCAGAGGTAGCGTCCCGCCGTCTTGGACAGTCATCAGGAAATATCCATTGTGTCGCTGTGCCCTTCGTTTGTGTTTACGCTCTCCCTCCTCTGTGTTCAGTTAAATATTCACCAAGCCCTGTGTCCCGACATGTTTAGTCAGGACATACTAAAATACCGCAGTTCCCCTTGCTAGTGATCTCTACGGGCAACCCTACCTGAGACAGACTTCCGGCCACCAGGTACCTGAAATACAGGTGTAACGTAACTTATATACAGTATATATATAGTGCCGTCCAGTGCTATACGGGTTTTAGAGATTGTAGTAAAATCATTCCTGTGTCCTGAAATGTAAATATGTTGTATGTACCATGAGTGTCGGGTTAATAGTACCATACCTGAACCAGAAGGTATAGTGACAGACAGCAATTGTATACAGTGTTAATTTACCCCTGGCCAACCCATTGTAATGTTATGCTGTATTGTTGTTCTCTGTGAAATATCTGGAATACATGTGTAATATTTACTGCCTTGTTTTTGTGTCCAGTCCTACTCTTTGGAGTTACCTCCTGGTCTAGAATAGGGACCCGCTTTAGCCTGTGTATTTGAGGGCGAGACACCATCCCACAAATACGTAGCACAACACTGGTGGCTAGTGGTGGTTCTTGACCCGGACGGTGAAAAAGGACTGGAAAACTTTTTGTGAAAATGGCAGCCAAAACACATGTACCCCTACCAAAATTTGACCCAGAACAATGCGACATCACTACTTACTTACAAATGGTCAAGCCATTGGTTTTGAAGAAGATAATCAGAAAATAGCTGTCACTCTACCTTACTTGGGAAAGGCGGTAGCTAGCATAGCACCAAATATAGTCCCAGACCTCACGTGGGCCAGGTTTACAAAAATTGTTGTAGACGCTAGCACCCCGTCATTAGGAAAAGTTGTTGCAGTTGCATAACTAGATGCCCTCAGATATGACGGGGATTTGGACAACACGTCGGTCCAAGCTAGGCGACTCGTCATCACCGCATACCCGGATGCCGAAATGAATACCAGGGATGAGCATATCTTTAATACTCTCGTCAGAGTCCTCCCGAGCATGGTTAAGGAGCATTTTACCATCCATGACCTGACGGGAAATTTGAACCGCGACGTCCAGCTCATACACCGCCTTCTCGCAGCCCGCCCCGACACGCAACAAATCAGGGTTGTGAGCCGGTTCCCAACGAAACCCCCACCCACGCCGCCCCAACCCTCTCCAGCCCCACCACGAGACACCTCCGCCTTGGCTCTTCCAAGAGCCCACCCCACCAGGAGGCGGTCGCCCCAGGAAGACAGTGCAAACCTCATCACTATCAATCCGTGGGAGTTCACCGCCTGTAACAGCCGATGCCCACTTCACGACATTCGTGAACAGCTCAAGGTGGCACGCAGAAGAAGAGCCAATCCACCGAGGCGCCGCCCAATGCTGGCAGTAGAGGAGGGCCCTGCGAACCCCCAACCCCCTCTCGTTGAGAAGCCTGACGCCTGCTGCGAAACAAAGGCCCAACTGGTGCTGGATTTTTAGGATAGCCCCCGCACCTCCCCACGGTGGCGGGGGCCACCTCTACCCAATACCGACCCCCGGTTTATGATAAAATGAAATTACAGGGGGTCAAGGCAAGACTCCTGGTGGATATGGGAGCCGCCAGGTCTTTCTTATATACACACTTTTACTCCCGCCACCAGGAAGTTTTGGGGCCCCTTCTCCCCACTTCAGCCCGTCTTATGGATGCGGGGGAAGGCTCCCTGCCTATTCGTGGGGAAACACGGGCCCTACAAACGACGATGCATCAACAAGCCTCCACCCGTCATCCATTCATCATATTTGACTCGTCCTGCCGTACTTATGACGGTTACTTGGGGCTAGACCTGCTGCAAAAGCTCCACACGCACACATACTGCCACGGGAGGCAACTTCAGTTTCGACAGCCCCCCCAAGAACCCAAAAGCACATGTACGTGCACAAGCCAGGACAACTTCCCCCCCTCCTCCTGTACCGGCCCCACATTCCCCGCGACCGTCGCGTTCTCTCACCATTCCTCCCCACCACGAAGCATGGTTAAAAATCAATAAGCCCACAGGGACCCATTCCCTCTTTTCCCCCAGTGTCCCCACCGGGCCCCTCGCTGCCTGCCTAATGTCGCCGACCTTCCTTCTGCCCCACCTGAATGCCATCAAAGTGGCGAACCTGGCGGCTACACCCCTCACTCTGCCAAAGGGACTTCTGGTCGGCGACCTAGAGCCAGCAGAGCCGTGCGACACCCCACCCCTAGAATCACACCTTTCTCCCCTTCCTCCGTTGCCTGAACACTTATCTACACATCAGGCCGAGACACTACACCATCTACTGCTCGAGCACCAAGACCTTTTTTCGACTGGGCCCGCCGACTTGGGACATACGACGTATTTAGCCCATGAGATTCACACCACTGGGCCCCCCATTCGGCAACCCTCTCGCTGGAAGAACCCACACCAACGGGCTGAGGAGGACCGGCAAGTTCAAGAAATGCTGGACACCGGCATCATAACGCCCTCTACCAGCCCCTGGTCCTCCCCTGTTGTCTTGGTTCGGAAGAAAGACGGCACTCAACGCTTCAGCGTCGACTACCGCCGTCTAAATGACGTAACAACGAAAGATGCCACTCCTCTCCCCCGGATAGACGACTCCCTACATGGCTCCACCTGGTTCTCCACGCTGGACCTACAGTCAGGGTACTTGCAGGTCCCCGTCCACCCCCAGGATCAAGAGAAAACGGCTTTTTCCACAAGCAATGGGAAACTATATCAATTTAACGTTTTCCCCTTTGGGCTATGCAACGCCCCAGCCACTTTCTCCCGCCTCATGGAGTCCGTCCTCAGCGGTCTGACATGGGAAGTCTGCCTGGCGTACCTCGATGACGTGATCGTATTTAGCAAAATGTGGGCTGATCACCTGCACCGCCTCCGACAGGTATTTCAGTGGATAAGCCAGGCTGGGTTAAAACTCAAGCCCACTAAATGTGTTCTAGCCGCCCGCTCGGTCCCTTTCCTAGGACACGTTGTCTCAGGGAAAGGCATCTCTCCAGATCCCGAGAAGTTGAAAGCCATCGCCGATCAACCTCTTCCCCAAGATGTACACCAAGTCCGTGCCTTCCTCGGCCTCGGATCGTACTACCGACGGTTCATTAAAGGATTCGCCGACCTTGCGAAACCGCTCCATGA
>JAGKTI010041482.1:0-10242 GCA_018397915.1 Birgus latro
TTCTTTCCCACTTACTCTTGGCACATATTTTTCCACTCCCAAATTGTTGAGGTCCAAAAAGATATCCCACTTCCTTTGTATCTCTCTTGTTTCTCTGAACCCTCTCCAGTCCTCATTTTCAAAAAATTTTCTCAATTCTGCAAAGTTTGCTTTCCCAAAGTTGTATCGTCCTTGCCTATAAAGCTCATCTCTTGGCACCATGTTCCCTATCATCTGGAACTCAATGACCACATGATCACTCTTTCCTATAGGACACAGATAATTTAATGATTCAATTACATCAGGCTCCCTGGATAGTAGCAAATCTAATCTTGCTGGTGTGTCATCACCTCTGAATCGTGTCTCTTCTTTAACCCACTGTATCATTACATTATTCATTGCTATATTTAACAATTTTGTGCCCCACGAATCTTCGCTGCCTCCCGAGTCCCATTCCTCCCAGTTCACCTCTTTACAATTAAAGTCACCCATTAGGATTATATTGTTGCTTATCTCGATCACTTTCTGTAGATAACTAACCATGTCTGACAACATCTCCTGGTATTCATCGTCATTCCATGCTCTCGTCTTAGGGGGAACATATACCACTGCCATATCTCTCTTACCATTCTCCCCAGTTTCTAATTTCAAATTTATGGCTTCGGCCCTGCCCTCTGCCATTTCCACAGTATCTACATTTATATTGTACTTCACTGCTATCATCATTCCTCCTCCCATTTTTTCTTTTCTATCTCTTCTCCATAATTTGTATTTCCCACCTCCCATATGAATATCAATATCTTCTTTCAATTTAGTTTCTACAAAGCACATAACATCAGGTTCGTGTGCCCTCAAAAAATCATTGATTTCTATCCTTGCCGATATTAGTCCATCAATGTTTGTGTACGCCACTTTCAAACTTTTTTCATCGTTTTTAATACTCTCGTCTCCCCTTCCTTCCGTCGATACCACTTGCTCAATTTCTGGTCCATAACTCTCCAATAGAACTCTGTCTTCTCTTTCTCCGTTCATTGTTCGTTTTTTATCTTTGCTTCCTTTACTAACTCCTTTAATTTAGCTCTTTCCTCTTCATTTGCATCTCTCCTAATCCAAACATTTTTAAACCCCTCTTTCTCTGACAATTTCCACGTTCTACTTATGATTTCATTCACTATTACTTGGGACTTAAACTTTACTTTCATGGGCCTTGCCCCACCATCCTCGTACTTTCCTAACCTAAACACTTCTTCAATCTCTTCTTGGGCTTCATTGTTTCCTTCCATAACCAGTGATATTATTTCTTTAGCCTTGCTCAGTTCCTCTCTTTCTCTTTCAGATCTCACTGTCATTCGTTTTTCTTTTATTCCTGAAATTATCACACATTTTTTCTTGTCTGCTACATCCCTAACCAAAGATTCTCTACTTCTTAGTACTCTAACCACTTCCTTTTCCACTTTTTCCTTACTTTGTTGCTCTATGATTTCCTTCAAATTTACATTTCCTTCCTCCTGTATTTTCTTCCACCCCTTATGTTGCTCGTTGATTTCCTGAATATGCTCATCTTGTCTCCTCGATTTTGATTCGTATTCATCTAGTTCACTTTTTATTCTGTCCCTTTCTTCTTCCAAACTCTCATTCTCCCTCTTCAGCTGTTTTATTTCATTTGATGCGGATTCATTATTCGCCTTTAATTCTGTAACTTCTTTTTCTTGTTCCTCACTACGTGTGCTAACCTTTTCCAGTCTATTCTGTAGGACTTTGATCTCTCTCTCTTGCTCTATGGTCCGTTCCTGCAGCTGCTTAATTACTTCCCATACCTTTTTTAACTCCTGGACATTCCTCTCCGCCGTTTTCTCTACTCCTGCTACTCTTGTTTGTTGCAGCTTATCACTTCCTTTGCCTACATTTAGCTCGGAGAAGCCCGCAAATTCCCCCTCGCCAGTTGTAAACAATCCTCCGTCTCTCTCCGCCATGATGCAACCATATGGAAACTTTCTTTTTCACTTTGTCTCGTATTTTTCAGGCCGAAACTTGTGTTTTTTTAAACTAATATCCGACGGGACCACCACTCACGCATTCAACCACATAATCACAATAGGCTATCTCCTTTTCGCTGCTAGTTCTGCGATTATTTCCCCTCGATCCAGGAGCAGCTCCGTCTCTCTCCCTCTACGACCCGTGTGTGTGTGTGTGTGTGTGTGTGTGTGTGTGTGTGTGTGTGTGTGTGTGTGTCATATTTTCTGTTCCTTGCACCACGTTTGCCTAACACATGCGATGCACACAATAGATTTCTCCACGGACATTCGCTGCACGACGTACGTATATAATGTCATATGTGTCGCTGTGTGGTGTATTTTCTTGTCTCTGATCATTACGTAACTTTCCGCTGTTAGTCAATGCACACAATATTTCTCGATGAACACTCGCTGCACTATTTTATACGTATATTTCACACTGAACCATATACAATATAAAACACTATCACACGATTCCATCCCAGCCTCTTCTGTTATTCCCTTCCCTACTGTATGGCGTAAGAGACCGCCTGTTCCCTTAGCAACTAATGCATAAGTCTATGTATCTCTATGGCATAACATAATGCCTGCTATGGTAGGTGAGTTATTTCACTAATTCAGGCACTATATGTTTCACAGATATAAATAATGGCTTCATTATAAGGGTAAAACACATCATTTTACGGGCCGGGTAAGTGGAAACCCCGCTATAACAAACCAGACTCTGCCTCTAGGCCTAACGGCTAATAACAGGCCCCAATGCTTTACAAACAATATATCTATGTTCAATAGACACAATCACTTCACAGTATAGTCAAAAACACTGTACAATCACAATACAGTAAAACCTCGATATAACGAACTTCAATAGACCGGAATTCGCTTTTATCGGACTCGAGAAGCTACCGGACTAAACTCCTATAAATCGGAAAAAGTCCGATAAAGCCAGAAAGCAGTCCGGACTGCCTGACCACTTCAGCTATGTTCACCACAATAAGACAAGTAAAAGACATATTTTTCAGTGCACAGTACAGTATTATTATACCATTTGATTAATGCAGTGAAGGTCTAACACAGTACAATAAGGCAATGGTGGTGAAAACCACTAATGCAATCCGGACTAATGTCTGAAATATCGGAAAACGTCCGGATTAGCAGGGGTAAGTCCGGATGTCGCTTTTATCGGAATTTCGCGTTTTTCGGACTGGTTTGGGCCCCAATTAGTCCGTTATAGTGAGGTCTTACTGTATTTCAATAATGGCTTCAGCCTCGGCTGGGAGCGGGAAAATGGCGGATTTAAAGGGACAACACAACACAGCACAACCCTGCTGTCTGGCTGCTAGTGGAGCACTGAGATTCTATCACTACGTACAGGCACATAGGAGTCATTGCAGTGCTGCCAAAGTCTTACCTCGGGAGAGACACGTGGCTGCTAGAACGGTACAAAATTTGCGTTTTCACGCAATTTGAAGTCCTGTGCTTTGGCACACCACACCACATGTAACACAAATTGTGGTCCCGTGCGTGAAAGGGTTAATAATTAAATTAAGCACAAATTTTTGACTGAATTTCAAATAATTAGGTGTGCAAACCTATATGGTGATAAAGATTAAAATTGCCAATTCTGTCCAAGATCGATTGTGTGTTTACCTCAGTCAGCTGATGAGCGTGGCTGGTTCACCTCGTGGTGTTCCATTCCTTGTTCATTTTCCTATTTTTTCCTCAGCTTTCTGATCTTCTTCTATCATACCTTCCACATTCAAGTCAACTGTCTAAACAACCATTTTTAGGGTTGTAGCTAGCAAAATACTGCTCTTGTGTCCATTATTATTATTGATATTGTGTTATTGTGTCTGTTATTTTTTTATGTACTGTGTATGTTAGTTTTGCTGGTATAGGTAGCCTACATATCAGAATGCTCTAGAATATCGGAATAATTGCCGGACAATATTGGACAATTCGGACAAAGTATGATACTGTAATAGTCCAGGGAATGGTATGTGGGGCCCTACCAGGTGAGTACCTTCGCGATTCCCGGACTTTTGCCATTCCCGGACTGGTCTCCCCCCTTTAGTACGGGAAATCGAGGGCCGAGTGTATATATCTATCTATCTACATATATATACTGTACACATATATGCATGCACACACTGTCCCTCCACACCAACTTCATGCCTCCCCATGGCCAGGGCCACTGTCTGAAATTAAAGTGGGTCTTTATCACCTTTATAATTTTCACTATATTTGACCATTCCAGTGTATCAGCAACTCCCCAGCATTTAATGAGCACTCAGTAATATGAATTGGCTGTACCAACTGATCAGTACATTCGTTCAGTATCCATCCAGCAATCCCATCTGGCTCCATGGCCTTTCTCACATCTAATTACCTCATCAACTGTAATATTTTATTTCTATCAACTACTGTCTCAGCTGATTTCTGTGCCCTCCCTTCTTTGCCTGGTTTCAAAAATTCATCTTCAATTACAAGTACAGTACTGATACAAGGGCAAGATTCACAAATGTCCTGTGTACTTCCTCTTTTACTTAATTTCCTTTTAATGTTATCATTTATTATCTTTAGATGTTACCTGAAAATGAATTGGAGAGGATAGAAGTAATAGGAAGAGGATGGAAGTACAGTAAAAGTCCATTAATCCAAATGGCAGTGATCCGAGAATCATTCGGATGATCAGATTTTTCGGATTTTTGGGTGGGACCCCTAGTGGGACCCCTGAGATACATAATTTCATGTTTATACTGAAATTTTACCAAATGGATCAACTTTCATTCATTCATAATACAATATGGCACATATTAACATTACATATTACACAAGTTTTTTACTTAATAATACATTACTGAAGACACGAACTGTAACTGGTAAATTAAGTGATGTTATGGGTTGATTTACCCCTAAACCGCGGAGTTATGTGAGGCAGTCCTGGCACTTCCAGTCGGCGGCAATTCACGCTTTTGACTTATTTTTATAAAATATAGGCCCAAACTAACCTGAGTGATATAAATAACACTCAGGACTCTCCTACATTTTTTCATATATATTTATATTTTGAAGGCCCTGGCTAATTAAAAAGAAAACAGAGGCACCCAACTGACGGCCCACGGCTCGAGCCATCGCCAACGAGCGTCACGAAAGTGACGGCCCACGGTTAAGTGGTTAACTCACCAGTACAGTAATCCCTCAATTATTCGGACGCCCAGTATTCGGATGCATCACTATTCGGACATCATAGGCTGTCCGACCCCCAAAATGCCCAAAAATTCGAAAAAATCCTTTTAAAAATCCTATTTTTTTGGACTGCGTCAGTTTGAATTTCCCGTGCGCACCGATAAGATGTGTTTTCGCGCCTCTCTCACGGTCTCATTTCCCGCTCCACTCCTTGCTCGTCAACACACTCTCAAAATGGTGGCTGAAGTGCTTGGTTTTGTGGTGATACCCTACCTCCTGCAGGGCTTGATTCTGCTCTTCACCTTCTTCATCATGTGTGTGATGATGGCCCTGCCACCTGAGAAGAGGAAGAAAGTGGTTCTGACTCTGGAGAAGAAGAGGGAGCTATTGGAGAAGGTGGACGCCGGGTGCCCGACATCACGGATCCTCCGTGAATTCAACCTCCCTCGCTCCACTTTGTTTGATATCAAGAAGTCCCGAGACAAACTACAGCAGTACACGGCTGATTTCGCTTCGAAAACCAGACGGAACGTGGAGAGGAAGATGATGTTTACTCCTGAGTATGGTGAGATTGATCAAATTCTCCAGGACTCGTCACTAGATCACACGGGAATTTACTGTTATGTACAGTGCAGTGCAGTGAAGTGATGTGATGCAAGGTATGCGAAAGAAAACGTTGTGGAAAGTGCTCGTGAGAAGTGCTGGTGAGAGGTGCTGGTGAGTGTAAAGTGCACCGGAAGTGCTAAGGTGTCAGGTGCAAGGTCTTACTGTCAGTCTAAGATGACCGAGCGGGTTATACATCAGGACGGTGGCATCATTCTCATAAGTACCCTAACTTCATCAAAATTCCTTGTTTTGTTCTTTCCATATCATTAATCTCATGCATAATCTGTGAGAAAGATGATTTCCATAATGATTTTCATGTCTAACCTGTTTTCAGCATGCTGTACATTGGTAAAAAAAATTCCCATAAATGTTAATCGTAATTTCCTGCTTTCAATTTAATTTTTTCATGCATAGTTTTGAAGTGCACCAGCTAAGAAAAAGGTGAATGCCATTGATTTGTGTGAAAGATGATTACCATAAAGATTTTCAAGTCTAACCTGTTTTCAGCATGCTGTAAATGGGTTAAAAAATTACCATAAATGTTAATCATAATTTCCTGCTTTCAATTTAATTTTTTCATGCATGGTTTTGAAGCACACCAGCTATGAAAAAAGTGAATGCCAGTGAATTTCATATCCGGTCATAACCTAACCTAACCTAACCATTTTGTTGATCATAATTTCCTGCATTTAATTTAATTTGTTCATGCATGGTTACCACTAGTATTGAAGTGCACCAGCTGTGAAAAAGGTGAATGCCATTGATTTTCATGTCCTGTACCTAAACAAAGCTGCCAGCTCAGTGAACAGCTGAGCCAAACTTACCTCAAATTCATTCTTTTTGGGTAAAATTTAAATGAATTCATGCTTTGTGTTCATTATTTCAGTGCACTAGCTGTGAAAAAGGTGAATGCCAGTGAATTTCATGTCTGGTCATAACCTAACCTAACCTAACCTAACCTAACCATTTTTCTGGTAACAATTTACATCATTTACTGTATTTGATGCTTTGTATCCAATAATTTAGTGCATCAAATGTGAGAAAAGATGATTTCCATGTCCGATACTTACTTATACTATGGTGGCAAGTTCTGAGCACCTATGCCTTACTCACCTCTAAATCATTATTTTTTGGTTAAAATTCAATTAATTCATGCTTTGTGTGCATTATTTATGTAAAAAGGGACCTAAATAAGTGCTATACATGTCCTGTAGGGAGGCAGGAAGGTAGTTTTCTGATTTAGGTTAGGTTAGGTTAGGTTAGGGTCATGAATGACTGGTGCTGGTGCTTCAGGGCCAATATTCGGACAAAACCACTGTCCGGACATGCCTTTGGCTCTATTACGTCGAATATTGGAGGGATTACTGTAATGCGCAGTGTTGAAAACAGCAGTTGTAGGCAGGTAAATCCAAATAGAAAGAGTAAGTCCTGGGTTAATAATAATATGTACGTATTGTAAAAACAAAAATTTTTAATATGTATTACTGTGGAAAATTCCTTAAACCTACGGTACAGATCCAAAAGTGCTCGGTTGTTTGCGAGGAACTGCCAACCCTTGCATTACCTGATCCATGACCATACGGCGCATTTGGTGCCGAGTTTTAATGTTTTAATTTTGATTTTTTTTTACTGTTGGAGTTTTTGTCAGCCTTCTTCAAAATTTGGATTATTGTGACTTTCAGATTATCAGTATTCGGATTAATGGACTTTTACTGTAATAGGAAGAGGAAAAAAATTTGGAAAGGAGAAAAGAGAAAAAGGAAAAGTGGGGAAAAAATTGTGAGAAGGTGAGAAGAAAGACAAATAAATTCGTGGCCTGTCAATGTGAAGCTTTATCGAGGGAAAAACATACCCCTCTGTACACAGGACTGGCTGTGTACTGGTTTACATGGTACCCTGAGTTAAACAATTGACTGCCCTAACTGGTTACTATACGAACACATAAGCATGGCACTTTTAGAATAAGTAAATCCTACAGACACCCACTGAACATAGTATAAACATCAATAGTTTTAAGTTTTTTGTTGGCAGGTACTTTTAAGTATTTCCGAGTTTTGGGTGGGGGCTGGAACACATCTTCACTTTTGCTTAAGAAACTTATGAGGAAAACTTCTCCAAAATCAAAAAAACTCAGTACAAGTAGCTGATGATCGTCATTGGTATGTATAGCTGTCGGGTATCTGGTTAACCTGTACTACACCATCATTGTCAGCAAACGCCAGCCCAGGAGTGTGATAACAATGGTTTTTAGATGAAAAATGCGCAATAACAGGAGGCGGCAACCTTTCATCTTGCAGTGATGACGAAAATCGCTATAGCCAAGTACGAGATAGCCAAGGGATAACTGCACACATGAACATCAACAAATCTGGTTGGCTTATTTTTTGATAAAATACAGTCTGGTGGTGACTAAGGACCAAACAAAGGACACGGTACGGATAGCTACATGGAATGTAAGGGGTGCATGTGATGAGGTGAAAGAAAGAGAGACTGTCCAGGTGCTTGAGGGTGTGAAAGTGGATGTATGTGGTTTAACTGAAACTAAATGGGAAGGTGAGAGTGAGAGAGAATGGGAGTATAGATGGAGTATATGCATGGGAGTAGGTGAGAATGAGAGGGCAAAGGAAGGAGTGTGTATTGTTGTGAGTAACAGATGGAAGCAGAATATTAGAGAGTATGGATCAGTTGGCTCAAGGATTGTGTGGGAATGACTGAAAGTTGGACTGCAAATGTGGGCGACTGTGTGCGTGTATGCGCCAATGCAAGATCGTGCAAGCAGAGTGAGAGAAGAGTTCTGGGCAAATGTGGAAGCCTGCTTGGAAAAGTTTGAAAGGAATGAGACTGTTTTTTATCAGAGATATGAATGGAAAAGTAGGGAATGTGAAAGTGGATGGAGTAGTTGGTGAGTGGGGTGTGCCTGCAGAGATGGATGAGAATGGCAGTGCTTTACTGGACATCTGTGCCAAGAGGGGGTTGATGATAGCCAATACCCTCTTCAGGCACTAAATAATCCATAGGTATATGTGGTGAGTCATAAGAAGGGAAGATGGTGAACTGAATGATCGGAAGGCAATGATTGACTGTGTGTGTGTGGATGAAAGGATGAGAAGGTGTGTAATGAAAGCAAGAGTACATAGAGGCTGGGGGAGTGGACTTTCTGACCACCACTTGGTGATGGACAGAATCAAAGTCCAAATGAAATGGAGAAATAGACGAAGGGAAGGACAGGAGGCAGTATTTCATACAAGGAGGGTGGAAAGGTTACAAAAGGATGGAAAAAAGGCAGAATATATGAGAGAAGTGGAGGAGCAACTGGGTAAATATGGATTGGAGCAGGTGGGGGATGTGGAATCTGTGCAGCATGTGAGGTGGTGTGTGGGGTGAAGAGAAGATGAAATAGGTGCAGGGAACAACATGGTGGAATGAAGAGGTGAGACAGGCTGTGGCAAAAAAAAAAAGAAAGCACATAATGAGTGGATGAGGAACAGGGGCATCGCAGAAGTTGAGAGATGGAAGAGAGAGTTATATGTAGAGAGGAAGAGAGAGAGGAAAAGATTAGTAAGAGAGAGTAAGAAGAGAGTGGATGAGGAATTTGGAAGGAATTTGAGTGTTAAGTGGAAGGAATATAAGAAAATGTTCTGGAAAGATGTAAATAAAATTAGACAGGGTGCCAAAGCAGTTAGTTGGGGAGTGAAAAATAAAAATGGTAGATTACTAGTGGAGAAGGGAGAAAAAGTGAGCAGATGGAGAAAACACTTTAAGGAATTGATGAACATAGAGAATGAAAGTAATGCAAGTACAAGTGACTGGGAAATGGCTAGAAGAAGGAGGGATGTGAGAAGAGAGGATGAAATCAGTAGGATGTAAGTCGTGGAAGCAATGAAGAAAATTAAAATGGGGAAAGCCCCAGGAAGTAATGGATTGTGTGGTGAAATGCTGAAGCATGGGGGAGAGATAGTACTAGAATGTATGTGGAAGATGTGCAGACTGGCCTGGGAGGAAGGTAGAGTCCCGGAGGATTGGAAGTCAGGTATAAGTATTCCCCTGTACAGAGGAAAAAGGGAAAAAAAAGTGTGAGCATTTGTTTTCTTAGTGTAATAGGAGAAGTACGGTATATGGTAGGATAATTATTGACAGAGTTGGGGAAATAAAACAATTAGTTGGAGAAGAACAGGGAGGTTTTAGGAAGGGAAGAGGTTGTGTAGATCAGATATTTATCATTATAGATTTAGTGGAAAAATTTCAAGAGAAGGGAAAGAAGTTGTATACAGCCTTCATGGATTTGGAGAAAGTATATGACAGGGTGGATAGACAAGGGTTGTGGAAAGTATTATGAATATATGGAGTAGATGGGAAGTTGTTGAAGGCTGTGAAGAGTATGTATGAGGGTGCTAAGGCTGCAGTGCATGTGGACAGCGAACTGAATGAATTTTTCTATTTGAAGGTTGGATTG
>JAGKTI010041483.1:0-10242 GCA_018397915.1 Birgus latro
GTGTGTGTGTGTGTGTGTGTGTGTGTGGTGTGAGTGGTGTGAAGGGATGGAATGAATATCAGTGTGGTGCAACTGGGTGGTGTAGGGTGCGAAGAAGAAAAGAAAGTAGATGATGTATGCTGTAGTCAAGGTGCGAAGGAGAGACACGATGGTGTTTGTTGTGAGGTGTTGTGCGGGATTGAAGGAAGGTATTGCCTGGTGAGAATCGGTGTCAAAAGACCTGTGTGGTGTTAACTGGTGAGTCTGGTGTGGGGTGATGCTAGTTGACGAAAGGGGCTGATTCATGCGGTATGGTGTAAAACTAATTCTGTGGTGTGAAACGGTGCTGTAAGCTTTTATTTTGTGCGAAGTTATATGAGGAGGCGGTGTTTGGGATGTGAGGTGGTGTGAGGCGGTGTAAGGGGTGAAAGAGGCATAGAATGGTGTGAAATAATGTAAATGAATCTGTATGATACAAGTTGCTGTTGTTGTTGCTGTTGATGCTGTTGTAGTTGTTGTTGTTGGTGGTGGTGGTGGTGCTGCTGCTGTTGTTGTTATTACTTAGCCAGTGATCCATCCGGCTGAGCTGACCCGTCGACCACAGAGAAGTAACTGCTGCCACAGAGCCGTTCTACAAATACGGATACAATATGGTACATATGCCAAGCAGGGATCCAACACCCCCTTGTGGTAGACACTGCCTCACCAGGGGGGGGGGGGGTCAGGGCCCTTCCCACGGCAAGCTGCAGAAAATATGAAGAGGTTTTAACAATTTATCAATAGCCGGTGTAGCATCTTTCCCTCTTAAATTGCTCGCATGGGCAGTATTTTAGATTAATAATGACAATGTTAAGTGAGTGAGTGAGTGAAATCCCGGTGCCAGATAGCAGAGATCATATGGTGGTATGTTATGACTTCAAAGTGCAGTAAGGAGGAGGGAGGACACGGCAGAGGATAAACAGAAACTAAAGGCGGGATTTTAGACTAGGTGAAGGATATGGACTGACTGTAGAAACGACATAATACAATCTATAATAAAGTACTGGGACTCCCCGATATTTTCTCTGAGACAGGCACGAGGACGAAGCTTTGCTAGAACAGGAAAAGCAGTGGCTTGACCAGTATCAAAATTTGCGCAGTATGTCAAACAGAAAAGGGAACATCACAGACACAGCAAGAGGGAAGAGGTCCAATGGACATGAAATAAGAGTGAGTGAACTGGGTATGTCTAATACGTTAACGGGCTAGTGCAGTTTCTCATCGTCTTATTCTCTTATATGGATTAAGGCAAGGAGAAACGGACTGTTTTATTGTGGGGAGTTTATTAGCAGGAACATCAGACCAAAAGAAGTGTCATCTTGAAGTTACAAGAAAATGATAACGCGAAGGTAATCAGGGGCCGGAATGGACGAAAGAGAGAGTTGGAGATAGCAGAACGAGCTAAAGAATCAACATGTTCATTTCCATGTATACCTACATGACTAGGGATCCATCAGAAATGTAGGTTTTTCTTTCTAACAGAACACGAAATAGCTATTCTCGAATCTCATCAACAAGGGGTGTAAACGACCAAAGATGGCAAAAGGGAAAGTGCACTAAGGGAATCGGTGAAAAGGACGACAGATAATGACTAGTAAAGCATGCATCGTAAGATAAAACAAATCCCATAGATTTCTTCTGTGAGCAAGCTAGCAACGTATGGTAAGGCAAACTGAGAGGATCGAGAGGGTAACTGTATTGCAAACCCTGTGCCATATGATGCATTTGACCCATCAGCGCGTAAACATGGGTAGCAGGAGAATGAGAAGGTAGATGTTCGAGAAAATAGGAATGAAGGACAAGGGATGAGACACAGGATTTGAAGTAAGGAATGGCAGAGAGGCAAATGGGAGGGGGGGGGGGAAAGGACAGGGGGGGAAGGTATGAGAACGTAGTGGACGGACATCGGAACTGGTAAACGAAGAATGGTAGAGCAGAGGTTGTATACGACCTGGGAAAGGAGAACGTGCGTGTGGAGAGGAAGCAAATTTTGCTAGTGTTAGTGAAGAGATGGTAAGCCGCCGGGAAGGAGATTGATGGAGTTTGGTTAAGTATCGGAGAGAGAGAAGAGCACGACATTGGAAAAGAGAGGCTAGACCCGATCAGCATAGAAGCTTTCAATGGGAGAAGATTTAATGGCACCAAGAGCTAATCGTAGACTTAGAGGATGGACAGAGTCAGGTTTGGGAAAAAGGGAAAGAGAGGCAGAGGAACAGACTTGGCAGCCCTAATCAAGTATGGAAACAAAAAAAACAAAACAGTATTATGTGAAGGTGGAGGAGAATTTCACTGTCAGCTGCCCATGTGATATGCGAGAGAGGCTGAAGGAGAGTGCACAGACGTTGTAGGGAAGATATTTTTATGGAGGAAATATGTTCTTTCCAAGTAAGATGAGAATGAATAATTAGACCAAGTAATTTTTTGGAAGTTCGTTATTGTAAGGGGTTGTTTAAAGGAAGAGAGGGGGATGTGAAACTACCCTTTTAGGGAAGAAAACATAGCGTATGATTTAGCTGTAGAGAATCGAATACCATGTTTTGTCGGCAAAGAGGAGGATGGGCAACTGCTGATGAATTTGGTGCTGACGTATGTAAAAATTGGTTCCTGAGACACACGAGTGGGAAATTCATCTTTATAAAGGGAAGATCTCATCACAGGTGGTAGGCAGACTACTATTTATAGCAATAAAGACTAAGGTAGTACCGTATTAAGTACCGTATTAAGAATAAGGCAGTACCGTATTAAGTACATTGCCTTGAGGGACATGCTCATGTTGAAGAAAAGAGAAAGAGACAGAATTGGCATCATGAACACTGAAGGTCCTGTGCATAGAAATGACTGTAGCAAGACATCCATATTCCATCAGCTCTGAAGGATGATAATTGTCCTAAGATGTGGTATCTCCAAGAGGTATCAAATGCCTTCTCAAGATCAAAAAATACTGCAAGTACACATTGATCATTAGCAAAGGCTTTTATAATATACAGTAAGTTTTGAGCTGTATTAAAGGATCGATAGTACTTCGTCTTCTTCGGTAACCAAATTGGGAAGATGAGAGAAGGCTTTTTGATTCCAAAAGCCACATAAGACGATGACTAACCATGCATTCAAATAGCTTGTGTAAATAACTATAGGTTATTTAATTTGATCTGAGAAGATACGAGCCTTTAGCTCCGTTTGATGATAAAATTGCCCAGATATAATATTATATATAGTTATTTGCATAGATTCATCTAAAAACGGGGCCTTACTACGTTTATCAGATGGCCTAGATACGTGTGATTTTTTGAATTTTTAGAACAAATCAAAACTGTCCAGGTAAAAATTTTCGAGTACCTTGATGTTCAGGCAAACCAAGGTAAATTATGATTGTCATTACTGAGATAGTTTTTAAAATATAACCTAGTGAAACATCAGAAATGCAATGAAATATAACATATTCCCTGAATTTTTATGAATGATAGAAGAGGTGGGGACGGTAGGCCACTCATGGGATGTCCCACTTGACTACGCAGACGAATATTCAAATTCACTTAAGAGCGTTTTCCTGTCGCGTCAGTTTGCATTATGATTTCTACTTTTGCATCATAAGTAAGTTTCTATTTTTTTTAGTTTCGAATATCTAGTTACAACCTGTAACAGAGCTGTGACAAGGTATGGGCTGCGGGATATTTAAAAGTGACGATGACATATAGTTTCTTCACCCGTGTTTACCAGTGGACAAGGTATGGGCTGCGGGATATTTAAAAGTGACGGTGACACACAGCTTCTTCACCCGTGTTTACCAATGGACAAGATATGGGCTGCGAGATATTTAAAAGTGATGGTGACATACAGCTTCTTCATCCGTGCTTACCAGTCATTTTTCATTGGAATTCCAATGTTTTACTAGGTTAGATTTTACAAAATGTCGCAGTAATGACATAATTTTCCTTAATTTGCCTGAACATGGGGGGGGGGGGGATCAGGGTATTCATAAAACTTTACATGGACGTGTTTTGTTTTGTTCCGAGAAATTAAAATCTCACACGTATCTAGGGCATCTGATAAATTTTGTAATGCTCGGTTTCTAAATTAATGTAAGCAGATATCAT
This sequence comes from Birgus latro, assembly GCA_018397915.1. Taxonomy (NCBI): domain Eukaryota; kingdom Metazoa; phylum Arthropoda; class Malacostraca; order Decapoda; family Coenobitidae; genus Birgus; species Birgus latro. The sequence continues at coordinate 4,113 of JAGKTI010041483.1, forward strand.
CGCTCATCGCTCATCGCTCATTTTTGAAGGCTCCAACATGCTTGCATGTGTCGGCCTTGGTCACCTAATGGCGGCTCTCCATGCTGCTCGATCTCTGGCAGCCTCCCTATTCAGTCCCTTAACCCTTAAGTCACATTTAATGACCTCATCCCATGTCTTTCTCGGTCTACCCCTCCCAACCCCTCCCCCAATATTAACACCTCTCACCCTCTGTACCCAATTATCCTCCCCCATCCTCTCCACATATCAAAACCACCTCAGCCTGCCTCTCCTCATCACAACACCAATACACTCCAGTCCCATCCTACCTCTCAACTCTTCTATCGTAAGCCCAGCCCCCCCAGGCCTTGCACGCAGGGACGCACTGCACATCCACCTAATCATTGTCATTTCTGTACGTTTGAACCTGCGAATATCTTCCTCCTTTACTGCCCAGGTCTCACTACCATACAGCATCACACTCCTAACACATGCTGCATACAAAGACCCCTTAGCACGTAAGGAGAGTCCTCTTAATGTCAGGAGAGGCAACAGCTCCCTGAACTTCTTCCAACCACTTCTCACTCTAGCAACCGAGCTAACTCCAGCCCCACCTCCGGCACCTAACATGTCTCCCAAATAACAAAACTCCTCCACACACTCAAGAGACTCACCTGCAAGTTCAACCCTCTCACGCCTAACAATCTCCTCCTGCTCTCCCTGACACACCGCACACATGAAATCAGCATTATCTCGCAGTCTACCTCTAATACCACTACATCTCTTGTGCACCCACTTATCACAGACACTGCACAAGATGGAATTACTTCCCACACCTTTGTGGCAAACTGCACATGGCCACTCTCCCTCTCCTCTGATTGTACCGCCACCGACCCTAGATATCATCACTTTTGTTTTATCTGCATTTACCCTTAAGCCCTTGTGCCCCATACCATCTCTCCACTTCTTAAATCTTTCCTCAGCCTCCCCTTCATTCTCAGCAATCAGCACCAAATCATCAGCATACAACATCTCCCATGGGAGTCCATCTCTGAAGTCACGTGAGAGGGCCTCAAGCACCATGATAAACAACAAGGGACTCAAAACTGACCCCTGATGCACACCAACATTCACGGGAAACTCATCACTCAAAGCTCCATTCACCCTTACCTGAGTGTGAGCACCGACGTACATGGCCATAACCACCCTAACCAGCCACTCTTCCAACCCTAGCTTTCTCATTGCCCACTTCACCACCTCTCTAGGGACTCTGTCAAAGGCCTTTTCCAAATCAACAAAAACAAAATACAATTCCCTTTTCTTGCCAATATATTTTTCCTGAAGCTGTCGAACAATGAATATGGCATCAGTGGTCCCCCTGCCTGGCATAAACCCAAACTGCATCTCATTGATATTCACTCTTTCTCTAATCATACCTTCTAGAACTCTCTCCATTACTTTCATTATCTGATCTAAGAGCTTTATACCTCTGTAATTTCCCCTTTCCAGGGCATCACCCTTCCCTTTGTACACATTTACAATTACACTCTTCAGCCAATCATCTGGGACCACACACTCATATATAATCATATTTATCAGGTCAGTGACTAACCTCACCCCAATATCTCCTGAGGCCTTCAACATTTCAGCAGTCAACCCAGACACACCTGCCGCCTTCCCCACCCGCATCCTGCCTATTGCCTCACTCACAGTAGCAGCGTCAATCAAAGGCCAAGGCCCAAACACTGGATCACCTGGCTCCAAACCTTCCCTATCCCAATCAAACTCCTCATTCAACAACCGACTATAATGCTCTCTCCATGCATCTTTAATATCCTCACTGTTTACCAGTACCCTTCCCTCATCATTCTTCACACACTGCTCGCCTACAATGTCCCGATTATCTCTCTTCATCTGATTTGCCACCCTAAAAACCATATTTTTCCTTCCTTCATGATTTAGATTATCAAGTAAAAGTCTCTGTGACTCAGACTTCGCCCTGTATACCTCTCCTCTAGCCCTGCGCTTGGCAGCCAAGCACTCCTCCCTGTTACCACCCTTCTTCCATTCCCGGAAAAGCCTTTTCTTCTCCTTAACTGCGGCTTCTACACTCTCATCCCACCACCAAGTTACTTTATGTCTTGGTGGGCCTCTTGTCCAACCGCATACTGCATCGGTAACTCTCAAGAGGTTGTTCTTAAGGGCTCCATACTGTTCATTAACGTCTCTATCTTCGGCTTCCTGTTCAGCCACCACTCTCCTCATCTCACTATAAAAGGCATCCCTTACTGATTGGTTTCCCAGCTTCCATATTTTCCTCCTAGGTACATATGTCCTCCTTCTCATCACTCGTTCCTTAAGCACCATGTCACAAATCAACAGTTTGTGCTGCTGCACACACTCCTCGCTTCCTATAACTTTAACATCCCTCACTAATCTCCTATCAACCCTCCTGACCAGAAAATAATCTATCTGGCTACTATTTCCCCCGGACTCGTACGTAATCAATCTACTCACTCTTTTTCTAAAATGTGTGTTGCACACAATCATATATAATATTTTATTTGGGCAATCATCAATAATGTATGCACTCGGACAACCAATCAGACGCCAGCTCAGAAGCTTAATATTCACCTCGTCTCAGATCAGATTAAATATGCTATAGTACGAGCAATAGGCCAGTAGTCTTGAGGGAGGTGACCCGATTTGTTTGGTATGAGAAATGGAAGAACAAGAGCCTCGTGCCATGAGGGATGAAATAGCCCTCTGTCCAGACACTGTTGTAAAAGTATAACAATAAGGTCATGGAAACGAGCGAAAAATGATTAATTATTTGATAATGAATGCCATCCAGAGCTTCACTAGTACTGAGGCAAGACTGTAGTGCAGATAACGTTCACGGGTAGTGAGGGGAGCGATGTAGGGTTCATTTGATGGTAAGGAAAGAATGGTGGTATTAGGTTCAGAGTGATTTTATGGAATGAAATTATGGAGACAGATGGAAACCACTACTGACTTGACTGAAATATATTCCTAGCTCTTTAACCACTGATCGAACCTGCAGTGGACTGGGAGTTTATATTTAAAACAGGGATCTGAGGAGAGGACTGTTTGCCTGAAAAGTTATGTATACGCCTCCAGATAGCAGAGACGGCGGTAGAAGACGTAACGGAGGACACATATTGCCGTATTCTTAAAAATAATCACTTCCCTAAGCTTTTCCTTCCCGTCCAAGGAGTTATGATTTCCATCGGTATTCATAGAGATTCCCTTGGAAGGGAAGGGAAAATGTTCAGGTTGGTAGCCCTGTCAGACTAAAACGTCCCATTCTGCTTATATTTGTTATGGTGGAGCTTTAGAATTATAAACTAATACATCAAAACACGCATATCTCGTGCTGGATAATGAAAACACAACACATTTGAGATGTAGGAGGTCGCCAACACCAATACTGTTGGTTTGTATTCAGTCATAAACACCATTCTGGCCAACACTGCAGCAGTGTTCACTCCTCAAGACAATATTTTGATAATAAATTATAGTCGTGGAATATTATTATTATTATTATCCTATTCGTAAGTGTAAGAATCACTTGTTAACATCCGTCTCACGTACTCGCATGGCGGTGCTCACTTGTTTTTTTTCCAGCTGGAAGACATGAGCCAAACCACTCGTGTGACCTTGATGGCAGATTTTCCTTTTCCGGGCAAATTAATAAGCAAAATACTTCTTGAAAAAAAAAAAAATCTTGGTGTGACCCTGGCCATAATGTACGAGATTTGTCAGTGTCAGATCATATAATACTGGATGAATATCGGAAGTAGTACGCCGTCTGCTTTGTTTATGTCCAGCTAAACATCTCAGCCGACATGGGCACTGAAAAATACAAATGGCGCTAAAAAAAAAAAAATCAGTATATCGTTGTAAATCGTATTAATAATATTGTACAGCACCTTTCATCGACATTTTAAAAATATTTAAGACAATAAACTACAAAAGAACGCACAAAAATTGCGAAGGAATTTTTGAAGAGACGGGTCAAATGATTCCGTCAAGTTCCAGTAATTTCGGCTGCTATATGGGAAAACTTTTCCCTTCGATCAGCTCGGAAGGAGAGGGATTTTTTAAAGAATACCAATTCGGAGAAAGATGTCCTTCCCTTGCCTCTAAAAAGCAACGTGGCAGATATTGGAGCTTCAGATATTTTGGAGCTAAGCAGTAGTTCTTCCCTCCGTAAGGGAACTTTTCCGTTGTTTTCAGACACACAAGAGTCTGCGACTGTTGTGTCCACCCTTGTAGAGGAATACAGGAGCAACAGAGGCACGAGGTACGTAAATCAGGTGTGTTAAGCACTGGAAAGATGAAGGACAATATATAAGGACAATTTTAAATGTACTATTGGCCACAGAAGTTTCATTCCTTTCATGGTGGGCGATTTGACGAATGTGGCAACGTGGCATTCTCCCCCTCTACACCCCCTCCCTCCTGCCCTCTCCCCAGATAGCTTCTGAGGTTTATGAAGCGTGTTGTGAAGCATCTGAACGTCTGGAGTTTTCTGATGTTACTCGATATGATGGCCATGAATTATTATGCCTGTTGCTAATGAAAATTTGTCAGTTTAATGACTGAATTCATTTGTGCAGGAGTTATTTGAATTTATAAATGTGTCATGCCATTATCACCAATTCACAGTGAGGTAATATATCTATTCTGGCATCATCCAAACACTAAAACGTCTGGTGTCACTGTTCCGACATTCTTCCTACGTTATTAACGGCTTCACTCTTATAATCTGCTTAGGCCGAGCAGTGCTACGAACAAGTTTATGAAATGTTCTTTTTTCTCATCCATTCATTCATTCATCTATGCATTCATTTAAGTCGAAAGAGTAAGAGCAAGAGGTTTGAAATAGGAAATACAGAATACACAAAGATCTATGAAAATGATATGCACATTAGAAACAATGACTGGCTTCATCCAAGGGTGAACATAGTATATGATTAATATTTTAATAAAAATGAGAAGATTCGCTGACAGAAGTTACAACCAGATAATGAGATTGTGTCGATAAATACGTGATATGGCAGTCTTATCACAATCTAGTGCTCAGCCATAAAATGGCTCATTACATCAGTACAAACTGTGTAATCTTTTACCTTTCTACTTTTCTCTGTAATACCAGTATCCACTAGAATAGGGCCACTGATGAGGAGGGATCCAGTAATGGAGACATTATGTGAACGGATGTGTCAGTCAGAACCCATGAATGAAACGGTATCAGAAGTGTGACTGGAAAGATGCATAATAATACGGCTTCGTCACATAGGAGTGGAGGATGAGACAGGTCACATAGGTAATGATGAAAGGCAAATAAGGATTGAACACTGAAGAATATGAAACACTCTACAGACGAAAGGAGAGACAGAACTACGACAATAACATGTCGAAGGACAAGGATAAACGAGGAAAGGCAGAGTGAAAGACCGAAGGATAGGGAGACGGAAACCAGGTAAATGATATATGGGAAAGTATCATCAAATCAGAAAAACATCATTTACTCTGGATTATTTCATCATATCCATAGATTTATCCGTAGTGGTAGTCATTACCTCTATAATATATATTACCGTTTACGGCATTATAAAAATAATATACACCATTATGCATATATATATGTGTGTGTGTGTATGTATATGTGTGTGTGTGTATGTATATGTGTGTGTGTGTGTGTGTGTGTGGAAAAAGAGAGAGAGAGAGAAGGTTGGTCGCTTTGAATTTTCATGCCACCATCACAGGATAAGAAGGGCCAAGTAATGTGGTGATAAGGACTGCACATCCTCACCATCACACATATCTATTCATAACGTAAGCCCACTGTTAAACCCACACCCTTTTGAGAATATTAGGTATCGTAATCTGTCGCAGAAGGACAGAATTTGACTGTTTGTGTGTGTGTGTGTGTGTGTGTGTGTGTGTGTGTGTGTGTGTGGAGAGATATTGTCATTTTCTTGAACTGCCTGTGACTTGGTTACCAGAAAATTTTATAGTTTTGCCCTATCAGTGTTTCGGTATTTTAATTCCTCTCTCGCTCTCTCTCTCTCTCTCTGTATCTTTTTTTTTCTTTTTTTATGTGTCCGACTGTGGACATAGG
>JAGKTI010041484.1:0-10241 GCA_018397915.1 Birgus latro
TTCCCTTCTTCTCTTCCTCCATCTTGTTTGGACTCTGATTCTGGCCACCACCATGTGGTGGTCAGAAAGTCCACTCCCCCAGCCTCTATATACTCTTGCATCCATTATACATCTTCTCATCCTTTCATCCACACACACATAGTCAATCATTGCCTTCCGTTCATTTATTCCCCCGTCCTCTCTTCTCACCACTCGCCATGTATACCTATGGATCATTTTGTGCCTGAAGAGGATATTAACTACCACCAACCTCCTCCCAGCACAAATGTCCACTAAAGCACTGTCACTCTCATCCATCTCTGCAGGCACACCCCACTCACCAACCACTCCATCCACCTTCTCATTCCCTGCTTTTCCATTCATATCTCCAATCAGAAACACTCTCTCATTCCTTTCAAACTTTTCCACGCAGGCTTCCACATTTGTCCAAAACTCTTCTCTCACTCTACTTACACGATCTTGCGTTGGCGCATACACACACACAATTGCCCACATTTGTAGTCCAACTTTCACTCTTACCCACACAATCCTTGACCCAACTGATCCATACTCTCTTACATTCTCCTTCTACCTGTTGCTCACAACAATACACACTCCCTCTTTCGCCCTCTCATTCTCACTCACTCCCGTGCATATACCCCATCCATATTCCCATTCTCTCACACTCACACCTTGCCATTTAGTTTCAGTTATTCCACATATATCCACTTTCGCACTCTCAAGCACCTGTACAATCTCTCTCTCTCTTTCACCTCATCATTCATACCTCTTACATTCCAGGTCGCAATCTTTACCTCGTCCTTTGTCCGTTCCTATATCGTCAACTTTTGGTCAGTCCTGGTCCAAGGCTTCCTGTTCGTATTTTTAGTTAGTTTTTTTTACGGGGTGGGGGACTAACCCACCACCAACCCTTTTAGTCGCCTCTTACGATAAGCAGGGATACTGAGGGAGAATTCTTGGAAAAAAAACCCTACCCCCAGGGGAGTACATTCCATGTCCTTAATTTTGTTAGCCCTAGAAAGTCCACTGTTGATAAAAGGGATACAACACCACAAGTCAACGCACACACACACACACACACACACACACACATTCTCTCTCTCTCTCTCTCTCTCTCTCTCTCTCTCTCTCTCTCTCTCTCAAAATACTCACCTTCCAACCACTGCCTCTCACATATCATTGCCTTCTGTTCCCTCCCCTCTCCATGACTGTAACCTGTCCAGAAAAAATGAGCCACCTCATGCAGTCTGAGTCTGTCCCCATATCATCACTTCCACATGTGCACATTAATGAATCTGGCCCTAGAGGGGAAACATTTCTTTGGATTGTAGCTGTACATTTAAGATTTTTTCTTGAATTTTTTGATATATTTTATTTTTTGACAGGTTGATCCAAATGAACTCATTCCTTTGCTGGATTCTGCAGAGGATTATGGTGACAGTGCTGAGATGTACTTATGTGGTGCTGTGAAGACACTTCGCTCACAGAGAACAAAGCCAGACACCCTGTTGTGTTTCTCCCTCATGTACTTGGCGAAAGTTAAGCCCCACCTCTTCAGTCGCTCAGATATGGTGGTAGAGGCGTTTTGTTCCTTGTTGAAGAGAGATCACTCCATGACCTACAAGTCAAAAGGGAATGCTGCAGTGTCAATATTAGCTGCTAATATTTTGCTTGCTGCTTTTCAGGATGAAAAATCTTGGCCAGATATATTTGTTCGAGTATATATTGAAGATTCTCTGGGAGAACGTATATGGGTTGATCATGAGGACTGTAAAGGATTTGTAGATAACATTGCCACAGCATTCAGGACAAAATTACCCCCAAAGAACTTGCTTTATCCAGATCTTGGAATTGGAGCCCGCCAAGATTGCCCCTCCCCACCTGTATCTGGAGGCTCTGGGGGTGCTGATTCAGGTGATGGTGAGTCTGAGATGTCTCTGGAGTGCAAAGAAAGTCTTGATGTTAGTGTGACAAACAGGTATGCTCATGTCATGGCTGAGGTGGAGGAGATGGTAATGGAGGCAGTACAGCATCAGCTGGTAGCTCGCCATCCCAGTCCAGATGCTGTTGCACGTAATTTTATTAGATTTCTTTCTTCTGTTTGTGGCATAATGGAAGTGCGTCGACAAGTTGCACCAAGGCTAGAAATGTGGTTGCAGAGTCCAAAACTTCAAAGACCAGCAACAGAACTTCTGATGTCTTTATGCCTAAACTGCAACACTCACTCCCAGGCAGATGTTGAATGCATAAGTTACATTATAAGACTCCGTTTGAAGCACAAACCTCTTATCAACCAGTACATGTCTTGCCTGAAGGAGCTTCTTGCTGCTCATCCTGACAATATTCCTTCTGTTATGAAGCACACACTTTACAATGAACTGTCACAGGCTAGAAATCCCAGCAATATGTCAATTCTGTCAGTGATATTTCAGTTTGCTCCAGAACATGCTGCAATAATATTGGCTGAAGAGTTTCAGGAACTCCTTTGCAATAGAGAAGATTTTTTGCGAGCCCTGCGAGCACTTTTGCGAGAGATTGTAAGAGCTCTTCGTCATGATATGCAATTCCAGAAGTTTTGCCAAGGACTTATGAAAGATCGGAAGGATCCAGCATTTCGAGATAACTTTGAATTCAAGGAGAGAATGTTTCATAGTATTGGTGATCTTATTGTGTTGACTGTGTTTGTAGCTATATCACCCCAGGTGCGTGAGAGTGCAGCCCAGATGTACCGTGGAGAACCAAGGGACCTGGAGTCTGTGCGTAGATACCAGGATATGGTGGCATGCATACAGAAGGATGCTGTACACTGGCTGTACAAGGTGGTTCCCAAGTGCTACAACCCAAGTAAAGAAGAGTTCACTCGTTGTCTTCACAAAATACTGATGTTTGAACAGGCTGAAGTCTACTACATTAAGGATAATTGGCCAACGGAGAATGATCGAGCACTGTATTTCAGACTCACTTCAGAAATCCCTGTGAAACAAGAAACGCTTACACGCCTGCTCATGATTGCTGTCATGAAAGACCAGTGGATTAAGTCCCAAGACTTGATTGAATTAGTTGACAAACTGATAAAGAGAGCTACAGCTCTTCACTGTGATGATTTAGAAGTTTTGCATGTAGATGACACAAAGGTTTTGGAGTTAATATTCAACCTGTGCCCTTACATTCCTCCTGAGAACTCACCATTGCCACAAGGATACAGGTCACCCAAGACTGCGATTGCTAATTTGTATTGGAAATCATGGATAATGTTGTTGCTAATAACTGCTCATAATCCTACTGTGTTTGGGCTATTAGCGTGGGAGTCATATCCCACTCTGCGTACGCTCATGGAGATGTGTATTACTAACTCATTTGTTTTTCCACCTCCTACTTTAGCATCAGGTGAAAAGGGTGAGGAAATGGCTGCACAAGAGCTTCATCTTTGTGCTCTGGAACGACAACAGATATTGGATTTTGAATCTCATCTAGCACAGAAAACTATCACTGAACAAAATAGCCTTCTCCTTAGTCAGCTAATAACTATGGACCCAACAGGTCCTGCAAGGAAGCCACCAGTCATTGTACTGGAGCAACTGAAGGCTCTTAATACATCTCACAAAATTGGACACCTCTTGTGCCGCAGTCGCAACCCAGACTTCTTGGTGGATATCATTCAGCGTCAAGGTGCCTCTCAGAGCATGCCTTGGTTGGCAGAGCTAGTCCAGAGTAGTGAAGGGGCATTTTCTGTGTTGCCAGTGCAGTGTTTATGTGAATTTCTCCTGAGTGAGGCAGGAACAGGAGGCAGTGGAGGAGATGGGGCCACTAGGCATCACCAGCTTTTACAGCACTTGAGATCACTCCTACGTGCACCAAGGCAAGAGGATGGTGTTAGTGTAGAAATTTTGGAATATTTTCTGAGGCGTCTGAGCTCCCAACAGGCAGTGGCAAGGGCACAAGCAGTGCGTGGTCTTCAGCTGGTGGTTGCTCCTCTCAGTGACCCAATGGAGTTGGATAGTGATTCTCATGTACCTCATGCTTGGCTACTACAGCATTTACCCAACTTACCAGGATTTGAACTAGTACAAGGGGTAGCAAGCCAGGCTCTGCGTGCTGCCTGTCAGATTGAAACTGACCCTCATGCTGTCAGCGCATATATTCGTTTTCTGGCTATACACACCAGGGATGACCCTCTTCAGGACCAGGCAGAGCTGGTGCAAGACATGGCACAGCTGATAGTGGAGAGATGTACCATGATTTCTGCCATACTACCATTGCCTGAGCGTCCCAGCCAGCCTTTCACCCATGCCCACAGCACACTTAAGGCTCTTTTAGTCATCTTCATTAACTATATGCGGCGAGTAAGGCTGCCACCACGTGAGTCCTTCACCTGGTCTGAGAGCCAGGATCAGGTTCGGGTGCAGTGGGCCTCAGGGGATCAAGCAGTTATGCACATACTAGTTGTTCATGCAATGGTCATTCTCCTCACTCATGGCCCTGACAACAGCCCAGACCTCTTCCATGAGCTTCTTACTACTTGGTTCCCAGAGGTAGAGGATATGCCACAAGCATTCCTGGTGGATACATCAGAGGAAGCTCTCCTACTTCCTGACTGGCTCAAGCTAAAGATGATACGCTCAACTGTTCCTCAGCTTGTTGACGCAGCTCTTACAGTAAGGATGAATACATTTCTTTGTTAGTGTTATTGATATTAATGCCATGGAACTTTGTACTAAAGTTAATCTCTTCATTAAAGTTCCTCTAGCAATTACTCTACAGTATCTCCACAGATACATACAGACTTGTACTTCTGGTCATGATCACTATTCTGTAGGAATAGTATAGGCAAACCCTCTTTTGTGATTAGGATGCATTACTGGAAAACCTGTTGGATAACTATCGATCGTAAATTGAATTGGTCAGCAATTTAATGCAAGTACTGTATAAAAAGTTTTCAGCTCACAAACTAGTACTATAGTAATTTCACTTCACTGCACTTCACTTTCTGGCTTAACTCCAACACCACACTAAAGTTTGATAACACGTTGACACACCTGAGAGTGACCAATTTCAAAGGGGATCGTAGCAATTGTATAAATAAAAATGGCAACCGCACATAGAAAAAATGATGCCAAAATACTTTCTTATGGCATAGTAATGATTGCATAAATGAAAATGGCAACCTTATTTTAAAAAAGGGGGGGGAGGGATATTTGAATTTTAATATACAGTATAAGTGAATGATTGTTTAACCCCTACATCGCGGGGTTGTTGGCCTTTCCCACGGGGATATTCGCACTCCGACTGACTTTTTAAAAATATTTGCCAAAAATCAGTTATTTTTCCTAGAATATTATAATTACTTATGCATATGGGACATACCTTCAGCTTTCTCCTGGGATGTTTTTTTTTAGCACTCATCAACTACTGTAGGACTTGTGGAGACTTCTGAAGTTGGGTAACTAAGTCTCCACTTTACACCTCCCGACATCCCCTAATCTGAATACCACTGCCAGATATTATCACTAGAAACACTATTCAATGATTTCCAAGTAGTTTGGAATCCATACTAAAAAAAAAAAACACTGAAAGCAATGTAAAATACAAGCGCATACAAGCCTCCCACTCACGCTAATTCACCGCTGGTATTCTGTCATTTCTTACTCATATACACACTCACACTTTATTATTTCTAGTACCTTATTACACTTATATATATCTACAGTCCTATACCGCTTCCCACACGATGTTTAGTAGGGGTAGAGGCCACAGGGGCTTTTATAATAGGCGCAAAAGCGGCAGAAATGGAGGAGCGTCATTTCACCATGAAGGACGAGAGAGAACTGAGCGAACTGACTGTATCTCGGTAGCCAAGAGTTGAAAATGTCAGCTGCTAATGTATATGCTAAGAAATAAGTCATAGGAAATCTAGACAATACATAATAAATTAGGTAGTTCCAGGTGAATATAAATATCACTCATGTTTCTCCCTTCCTTTCTTATATACATTTATATTACGAGAGTATCTCATACGGCATATTTCACTGGAAGTGGGGGAAATTAGCAAACGAGTGCATGTTGGATGTTGCCAAGTGATAATTAGCCAATTCCAGGTGTATGGCACTATCAATTACCTTATTTTTTATATATACAGTATATATTATTTTGTATAAGAATAGGGCATAGGTCTCATTTCAATGGATGAAAACAGTGGAAAAATCCGGGGAAGATTTACTTAGCGCAGAGCGGCTGAGCAGACGACACAAGAGGGTAATGGAGGGGAGGTAGGGAGGGGAGTCTAGAATAGGGGAAAATGGCTAAATTGTCAACAATGGATGGGAGTACTGACGACTTTAGCAGCTTTGAGTATTGTTGGACATTGGCAGTGCTGATAGATGATACAAGTCACCACCTGAAAGCCCGAGGGAACTAAAAATAACACAGTCACTCAAGTGATGCCCCGCTGTATGATCCATTGCACCCGACCGTCACGAAAGTGATGACCCGCAGTTAAGGGGTTAATGGTCAGTTATATAACAAGGTTTGCCTGTATAATGTCTCACTTCTTTAAATTCTTGAGATGTCATGTGCCCCCTACCCCCCAACTTTTTTATTTATTTATTTATTTTACCTCCGCCAAGGAGATTACGTTTTACCTCACATTGGTTTGTTTGTTTGTGTGTTGGCAGGATTACTAAAAAAATTATGAACTGGCTGTAATAAAATTTTTGTGGAAGGGTGAGTCATGGGCCAAGGAAGAAATTATTAAATTTTGGTCTTGATCTGGATCTGGAGTATCCTGCACAGCATCTCCAAAAATTCTCAGTTAATTTCATTGAAATTTTATGGAAAAGTGGACCATGGACCAAGAATGAATTGATTACATTTGGGGGCAGATCTGGATCTGGATCCAACTTCCACACATTCAGATCTGGGATTACTAAAAAATTCATGAATGAATTTTGATGAACTTTGTGGAAGGGTGGGCCATGGGCCAAGGAAGAAATGATTAAATTTGATTCGGATCCAGAGTATCCCGGACAGTATCTCCAAAAGTTCTTAAATTCTGTGGAAATCTAGGCCAAGGACCCAAAAAAATTTTATTAAGTTTTTAGCCAATCTGGATCCAGTTCCAGATCCTTTTTAATGGCATTGGCAGAGGTATGCACTCTCAGAGTGCATTCATGTTTTTTTAATATGTTATGAGATATTATGAGTCTTGAGGTACCAAGAGATTTGTGAAATATTTAAAATGATATTGCTTTCCTTTAGAACACTATACAGTAAGACCTCACTATAACGGACTAATTGGGGCTCAGGCCAGTCCGAAATATGCGAAATTCCGATAAAAGCGACATCCGGACTTACCCCTGCTAATCCGGACTTTTTCCGATATATCAGACATTAGTCCGGATTGCATCAGTGGTTTTCACCACCATTGCAGTATTGTACTGTGTTATACCTTCACTACATTAATCAAATGGTATAATAATACTGTACTGTGCACTGAAAAACATGTCTTTTACTTGTCTTATTGTGGTGAACATAGCTGAAGTTGTCAAGCAGTCCCGACTGCTTTCTGGCTATATCGGACTTTTTCCTATATATAGGAGTTTAGTCCGGTAGCTCCTTGAGTCCGATAAAAGCGAATTCCGGTTTACTGAACTCCATTATATCGAGGTTTTACTGTAGTATGTTTTTGTTATCACTATTTGTCAGATTAATTTTGACATTTTCAGGTTCCAACTAAATTAGCTAAGATTATTATGCTTTCAAAGGTGAGGAAAATGCTCATGAGACTCACAGATTCATTATTGTTCTTTTATTCCATAAGGATCATTAAAAAACCTTCTTTTTTCAGCCAAAAATATTTTCTTGCTCTTTTTTCACCATTTTCACTATAATGAGTTATTATCTATATATAATCCAGTACATACTTTTATATGCCTCAGAAAGCCCCTAAAAGTACTTACTTTTCAAAAATTTTCCTGCGGGGTGCTGTGAGCCCCCCCAGACCCCCCAGCTGTAGAGGCACGCTTTGCTCGCCTCCCACCACCTTTTCAAGAGTCTATAGACATCTTTCTTCTGTCCCCACCTTGTGAACTTTCTGGCTACACCCCTGTGGGGGACATGGCAACATGCAGGTGGTTTGTTTGTGGCCACCCCTTTTGGGATTAAGATGTTTGGCAATAGATAGATAGGTAGTCATTCATCATCCAATCCTACATTGCCCCATGAGGAGCATAGGAGCCCTGGGCTAGGCATGTTGGTCCTGATATTTAAGATGAAAGTGACCAGCCTCACTCATCCCTGAGTGGCATTATGTGAGCAATAAACCCCAACCATCTCTTGGATATAAACCTGCACCGGCTTAATCCGATTGGAGTGCCGTAATTACCCACTAAACCACAAAGTGGCAAGATTTGATTATATGATTATCACCCAGCATAGTAAATGGTTTCCTGGTGTACAGGAAACCATTTGGCTTGTCACTCAATGTAGAGTCACCCACAGGCAGAAGGAAGAAGAAAGAATCGTTTCGTTTAGTTTTTGAAGGCTCCAACATGCTTGCATGCGTCGGCCTTGGTCACCTAATGGCGGCTTTCCATGCTGCTCAATCTTTGGCAGCCTCCCTGTTCAGTCCCTTAACCCTTAGGTCACACTTAATGACCTCATCCCATGTCTTTCTTGGTCTGCCCCTACCAACCCCTCCCCAAGTATTAACACTTCTCACCATCTGCACCCAATTATCATCCCCTATCCTCTCCACATGTCCAAACCACCTCAGCCTACCTCTCCTCATCACAACACCAATACACTCCAGTCCCATCATACCTCTCAACTCTTCCATCGTAAACCCAGTCCCCCCAGGCCTTGCACGCAGGGATGCACTGCACATCTACCTAATCATTATCATTTCTGTACGTTTAAGCCTTCGAATATTCTCTTCCTTTACTGCCCAGGTCTCACTACCATACAGCATCAAACTCCTAATGCATGCTGCATACAAAGACCCCTTAGCATGTAAGGAGAGTCCTCTTAATGTCAGGAGAGGCAACAGCTCCCTGAACTTCTTCCAGCCACTTCACACCCTAGCAACTGAGCTAACTCCAGCCCCACCTCTGGTGCATAACATGTCTCCCAAATAAGAAAACTCTTCCACACACTCAAGAGACTCACCAGCAAGTTCAGTCCTTTCACGCCTAACAATCTCCACCTGCTCTCCCCAACATGCTGCACACATAAAATCAGCATTATCTTGCAGTCTACCTCTAATACCACTATATCTCTTGTGCACTCATTTATCAACAACACTGCACAAGATGGTATTACAGTAATCCCTGTAATATTCGGATGTCCAATACTTGGACATACTCACTATTCGGATATTGTGGGCTGCCCAACCCCCAAGATCCCAAAAAATTCGAAAAAAATCGAAAAATTTTCGATTTTTTGGGACCGCGTCAGTTTGAATTTCCTGCCCACGCCGATCGCGTATGTTTACACTCGTGGCGTCTGTCTGTCGGTCGCCATTACCCACTCAGTTACTGACTCATGAACACCTCCGACATTGGCAGCCATATTGATTGCTTTTGTGGTGATACCTTACCTCCTACACTGCTTGATACTGCTCTTCACCTTCTTCATCAAGTGTGTGATGATGGAATTTACTGTTATGTACAGTGCAGTGAACTGATGTGATTCCAATTATAAAAAAAAAAAAACGTTGTGTAAAGTGTTGGTGATAAGTGCTGGTGATTCTCAGTTGGAAAGGTGTGTCAGGTGCAAGGTCTTCCTGTCAGAGTCTGAGATGATAGAGTGGGTTATTACATCAGAGGGCAGCTTCTTGTTCGTAAGTACCCTAACTTCATGCCTAACCTGTTTCCATCATGCTGTAAATGTGTTAAAAGATTACCAAAAATGTTAATCATAATTTCCTGCTTGCAATTTAATTTTCCCATGCATTGTTCTTAAGTAAAACAGCTAGAGAAAAGGTGGAAGATGTGAATTTCATGTCTGGTCCTAACCTAACCTAACCTGTGGTTACCATAAAGATTTTCATGCCTAACCTGTTTTCATGATGTTGTTAATGTGTTAAGAAATTACCCTAAATGTTAATCATAATTTCCTGCTTGCAATTTAATTTTCCCATACATAGTTGTTAAGTAAAACAGCTAGAAAAAAGGTTGAAGCAGTTAATTTCATGTCCGGTCCTAACCTAACCTAACCTATGGTTACCATAAAGATTTTCATGCCTA
>JAGKTI010041486.1:0-10241 GCA_018397915.1 Birgus latro
GCTGATGAAGAACTTGGATGTCAAAGTGAGAAGGGGGGACCACACCTTAATAAACGTGGAGGACGTGGCCAAGATGATGATGCCACAAGACTTTTCAGTTACAGGTGAGTTAGAGAGAGAGAAAAAAAATTGTATGTGTGTGTATGTGTGTCATTAATTTTCCCTTACACTAACATGTCTATATGAGGTGATGGGAGTGTCATGTACCTCAGAACACCCACGTAATTAACTAGGGACTGACCTAAACTGCAAAAAAATGGCTCAGCACTATCAAGAAAAAGCGACAAAAAACTTCTTCTTACATAACCCAATTGCCGAAGAATAAGACATCTGCATTTTGTATTTTATTTTAGGAAACGTCAGACAATTTTCAGGTTCATCTTGACCTAGAAATATACTTGTGATCCTTTGTTATTTACGATTAAGAGTATGGGCCCCATAGTAAAAAGAACTGTAGTTTCAGCGTCAGTCCGGCTTATATTTTGTTAACCATTATAACATTTTTTATCATCCACTATTTTATGATAAATATACTTAATATATCGTAAGACCGCTGACAGATATACCTGAAAGATCATATATTGTATTCATGGCACTAATATTACCTATATTTAAATATTTTCTTGATCGCAGCAGGAAAGTGTGACTTTTATCTAGGACGCGAGAAGTTTCTAAACTCTATGACTGCCATGACGGGGCCCAAGGACAGCCCACTCATCAACGCTGTCAGCCGCAGGTCAGCTATCATACATCAGTTTTATCTGCTTGATCTGCTAAGTTACTCCTGAAGTGAAAAAGATCATTAGGCTTTGTCAAGAAAAATATTTAAAACGTTTACTTGGATGAACAGGTTATCAGTTAGCTATTCTGTTTTTACCTTAACTTGGCCTAAAATTGCCATCTCTGCATTTTGAATACGGAATTGTAATTGCTGCTTATCACTGGAATTGTGCTAGTCATGAAGGAGTAGTTAGGTGAAAAAAGGTACATTAGGACGAAAATCTGGGACAAGTTAAGGTGAAAAGTATATCGTAACATGTTCATAATCACGCGTTTCCGGGATCATAACGGTGAGAGAAGCAGGTATCTACGACCACTGGACGAACAGCTTCACCCCTAACATGACCACCTGCCTCAACCCACCCACAACCATGGCCGTCAGATCCTCATTCAGTCTCTCCAGTATATGGGTAACTAACTCACTGTGTTCTCGTGAGCCATATTTTGTACTCATCCATCCTTTTATCTGCCTATCTGTCTTTCCATCCATCTATCCATTCACCTGTCCATCTCTCTCTCTCTCTCTCTCTCTCTCTCTCTCTCTCTCTCTCTCTCTATTCATATAAACTGTATCAAGTGAACCGGTAATACTCGTAGTAACTATGATGCAGTTTCATAAAAGTATATTCTCTCACATTGCAGGGAACACTAGTGGTTTACGTGGCTGGCCTGACAGTTAGTTTTCACGTGTTCTGCTTCGAGCTCATCTACTCACACCTCCGTTAATGTGTCCGTGATGAAGAATGCGAGGCTGTTGGAGTGGCAGAGTCGAATCAGTTAACCACCGGCGTTTGGGGTTTCACATTGCAAGTTATTGACCAGGTTGTGTACTTGATATTTTACAGACTAAATTACTAATGCTGCGAGATCGGGTTTATAAGAAAAAAAAGCTTCAATTTTTTTAGCCCAAGTGATTGAGTGAGGGGTATGATCTCGAGTTGAACTGGACACGTTCTGAAACTTCTTAGCTGAAGGAAACCGTCTAGAAATGGCAAGGACAAAACAGAATGGATTGCAACGTATTTAACCAATTTATACTTCTTTTTTGATGCAGACGATTTATTCACCTTACAACAATCTTTTCGAAATGAAGCGGGTTACATACGACCCTCATTTGCCACTTTATCTTAGGCACGTCTCCCCGAAGATGAATTAAATCGTCTAGTGATAGCAGGAATAACACAGAATGATATGTCACTAGACTGAAAGGGTTAAAAAGCTAATGGATGTTGTTTGTAATCTTCTTATTACACAAAATTCTTTATATTTTAAGCTAAATAAAATCGTATAAAAATAACAAGCATTTACTGAAAGATTCCTTAATAAGAGAAGGATACTTGAGATTCTTTATAATCCCTTCCGTACGAGAACTGTCTTAAACTTTAAAAAACAGACTCGAAAGAGCAAGAATCTATCTCTGTGTGTCTATCCATCTGTCTATCTACCTATCAATTGGCAGACGCCACAATTCAGTAAGGGGTGACAACAAACAAATCACCTGCAAGCCTCCCTGTCTTCTGCCACCAGGCTGTCCTCCCTCCAGTTCATAACCCCCTCTCTCTCATATATCTCTACACTCCATTCCCCCATCTCATCCCTGATCTCCTCCTCCTCCTCTCCCAACCAATTCACTCATATACACTCTTCTAGTCAATCTCTCATTCGTCATTCTCGCCACATAGACAAAGGATACAGTGAAAAGTACAAGAATGTCACTGTATTTCCTAATAAACTCAAAGTATTATCCTCTCCATCAAGGAAGTCTTTGCTTAGCTTAATGAAAGCGTCTGGAGAGGGAAAGAATAAACTGTCAAAGGTAATCACTGCTGAAAACTCAAGCTCTCTGGTACCCTTACTTGCTTTGCTCTAGCGAAAAACAAAGTTGTGCTGTAACTACTTTTGTATGTTTTCAGGGATTTTGTATATTTTCTTGCGTTGATTGTATGTATCATTAATTTTTCTGACTAATAGGTTCAGGATGCTGACACACACACCCAAACACACCCACACACACACACAGAAATACGAACATTTGTAATATACTGTACTCGGACCAACAGAGAGGATATTTGACATTTGTCAAGTTATGGAACACAAATATCAAGGCAAAGAGTCTTAGCAAGATAACTTCTTTAAACAAAAACAGGGACTCTAAAAATAAGCCTCACCAAGTATCAGTTTGTATATGAAGGAGTTTAGCAAAGATTAAATTTTTTATATATTCATTAATCATTGCAAAACCGAATACACGTCTTGATCCCACCTTTTTAGTAGGCTATTCAATATATCTTTAAGTCATACAAATGTTAAGTTAATCATTATATAAAGGTAATATTACTAACTACATTTTTTTGAAGGCCAATTTGGTGCAAGGCTTGTTTGAATTAATGAGGAAAAAGTATTTGTGTTGGGGTTTAAGGGTCGTGTAGTAAGTGAAGAGGAATCGTAACGCCTCTTCCAAAGCGATTTATTTCACTTACTACTACAAAAAGTCTAGTCTGTGCCGTTTATATCTCTTTGAAAATCAACATGCTTTCCATCAGTGACGTACTATGCTGAGGTGTAAGGTGAGGAACAAATTGCTATGTAAAAGGAACTACTGAGCCAACAGGGTCACGTAGGCCCATACTCTCGTCAGGTAAGGAGGCTTCGTAACACCTCTTCCTTAACTGTTCATTTTTGGACATGGCTGGTGAATATCCTTTTGTTCGCAGTTTATCCAGAGTATGGCGATATTAGAAGGATTTATGGAACACAGAGTAGGGCTTTGAAGTGTAATAAGCAAAATAAATTGCTTAGGAAGAGGTGTTAGGAAGTTCCCTTACCCGACGACAATATTGGCCTAGGTGATATTGTTGGTTTCGTAATAAGTTATACTCAGCGATTTGTTCCGCACATTACACCCCATTATCCTCTTCTCCATCACTGATGCATTGCTTATCAATAAAAAAACGATTTTAAAGCACTGTTTTGTTTTGAAAATGTATAATTTTTAGGAAAAGGAAAGTTTGTAGTGTGCATTGATCCATTGTTGAGTGCTGCGTGTTGGCTGTGTGGTAGGGGAGTGTGTGTGGGGGGGGGGGGCTGACACAGATAAATACTGAGCCTCTGGCCTGTCCCCCTCACTGGCCGCCTGACTGTGCGGCCGACTGCCTCACCCGCCGCTGCCTGACCATCGCCTCTCTGCTTGTAAGTCTCGAGAGTGTGGTGCCGTGCTGGTGTGGCTGACGGTGTTAGTGTGGTGCTTGTGTGCTGACGGTGTTAGTGTGGTGGTGGTGTGGCTGACAGTGTTAGTGTGGTGCTGGTGTGGCTGACGGAGTTAGTGTGGTGGTGGTGTGGCTGACGGTGTTAGTGAGGTGCTGGTGTGGTTGACGGTGTTACTGTAGTGTTTGTGTGGCTGACGGTGATAGTGTGGTGGTGGTGTGGCTTTAGTATGAAAAACTTTTATGTAATATAGATATGGCTTGGAGTATCTGTGGAATATTTAAGTTATGATTTACGTTTGTGGTCAAGATACATTATTTAACATAAGCACATCTGAATCGTATCTTAATATTGTTTGTTCTTTTTATTAATTTTTCATATATTAACAGCTGCGTATTAGTAAAGTATCAGAACAGAGAAGTTTATTCCTGAGAACAAACAATTGTTTCAAATTCAAAGCTCACTGAAAATAGCTTAGAGAACTGTCAATATACTCTATTTACTCTAACCCAGATTTTCGTAACTTGCAGTTTAATTCACTTAACCCAGATGCCGAGAAAGACAATATTACGGCTCGATGTTCTTTTCAAAGTACTTCTTTATGAGTTTCTTGTGTTCATCTCTTACTAGTCTCAGGAGTCAGGATGGAAAGAGGGCAATTTTCGGCCAAATCTGAATAACAATGGTAGTGTCAATATATGTAATAGTAATCAATATCGAAAAATATGTAGTGCCTCAAAAAAAAGTACAAAACCATTTTAAATAATTCTATGGCTGCTTTAAGTAATAAATTCAGTCAGCAAATGATGGCCCACTTATGAGGAGAGCTACTTTTGCTTATGGGATTATGGAAGATTTATGAAAGAGATTTCTTCTGATTCATCACCATGATTCCGAATTACCATGGACACTGTGATGAGTGTAGCTGTGATCTCAGAACCATACTCAGTCGCCAGAAAGAAGTCCCAGGTTCGATTCCCGGAGAAGAACAAGACCTTTAGACACGGTTGCCTTTATTCTCGTCTGTTGTATCTACAGCTGAATTAGGGACCTGGATGTAAAGCGCCGATTACGAGTCTTAATGTGAGGAAAGGTTTTGGTGCTTTCCTTGGCAGCTTTGCTTATCTGGTTGTGTTTGTCCCTGACCCACAAAATACTGCCCAGAAATATAAGGGTAATTAACCTAGTTCTTCCCCGGCCTCCTCATTCCTTTCTTCATTCTTGGCTTCTGGGGTTATCCTTCTTAGAGACAGCAACGGTTGTGTAATTGGGAGCAAACCTGGGTTCATACTCTCGACGTTTAAGGAAGCTCCCAAATACCTCTTTCTTAGTCATTTAGTTTTGGTTATGGCTGGTTGACAGCGTTTGGTATTTTGTTTATACAGAGTATGGCTATATTCAAAAGATTCATCGCATTGTTAAAGGTGCTAAGGTGCTTCCTCAATCCTACGGGAATATGGGCCCTGGTCCGTAAGACAATGGTTCCCAGTACGATTTCGGGGTTTACCAAGAGGCCAGAGGGCAGTCTGTCCTTTCCCTAGGCTCTTCGCACTTACAACTGAAAGAATGATATGGATTTGTAAAGTAACGTTTGTGTATCGCAGTCCGAGGGAATGTTTTTTTTTTTTCCCCTTTTCACGCACGGTAGTATGCAACTGTGTGTGAATGTTCCTTACCTACAAAATACTGTCAACACAAGTGGGGTTTAGGTCTGACACTCGTCCTTTCTCCTGAAATTCACTTCCTATCCAACTAACTGTTCCTCTAACCCCGGCCTTCCTTCACGACGTAGCAGCAAGCCTAGCAATAATTTTGGTGAGTGTTTCCTATACAGTAACATTCTCATCGGCAGGGTCTCTTCACTTTACCTTGTTAGAACCTACAGTTAAAAGGGAGATGTGGTTAATAAACCAGTGTTTGCGTGTTTTTGAAGGGGATGTTTGTTTGGTGATTTCTTAACCATTTACCCAGTAGCGTTAATCTTTTACGAAATTTAAATTCTTGTAATAATGAGGGAATTAGAGAATTATGAGGAACATTTTAGCCCATAAGGCAATCAGGAACTGTAGCTCCCTAACAGTAATGTGGGATTCATGCTGGCATAGTATTTATATTTCATAATTAGTAGCAACGACAGCGAGGTGGATGGGTGTTTCTCTCGTTCTACGTCTACATCGACTAAGGTTAGAATCGTAAGCCGCGACTGTCATTAAGAGTGTGTAGTGGTAGTTTGTGTTTTTATATGCTTGTATAAGTTTGCACACTGTTGTTTCATACTGATCACACACACACACACACACACACACACACACACACACACACACACACACACACACACAATCCAATACATCAATTTCCATATGTATGATTCTCACTACAGACACCAAGTGTCCTTTCTCACTTGGCCAGCTTTGGAATAAGAAGCTTCTGGCTACCACTCTCCCTTCGAGCAGGTTTGGTCCTGAAGCAAATCTCATATGACCTGTTACAGTACGACTATACTTCACTCAGAATTGACTGATGAAAACCGGCTTATGCTTGATAGCTTACACTTTTCACGGAATACCCTAATATACACATCTCCAAATACGTTTTACATCCGGGTCATCTATTCGATAATGATTTCGAGTGCACGTGTTTTGGTTTACACAGACGGGGATGCTACACCGCCGCACCCATAGGAAAACCGTGACTGCTGAACGAGAGATGTTTATACTGCTGTGGCTGAGCGGGCTGTCGTTCCGAATGATAGCGAGGAGGATGGGAACAAGCGCCACCACTGTGCGGAGGTGGGTGAGGCACTGGCAGTCGGAAGGCGGCTTGCAGTCTTCGTTGGCAACGAAGTCAAACAACAAGTCTTCTACTCAGTATCGTTGTCAGTCTCCAGCAACACCGTATTATTTCTTTAATATGAATATCGAAGGATATGTCTTTGCTTTACGTTCCTGGGCAATGGCAAATGCTTCTACAAATTGTGCTTCCAATTACAAGCACCATGCGGCAGATATCAGGTTAAGTTAGGTTTCAAGTGTGAACACACACACACACACACACACACACACACATTTACAAATTTGTAATGTTTCACCAGTAACTAAACCAGTATTCGGCTACAGTTAATGTCAAATGACTGTTCATTAGACAGTATAATCACACTGCATTAACTATTAATCTTGAAAGTTTTGTACTGAAATGAAATAAACACGTTCCCTAGTAACATTTTTCATCTGACCTAGAGAGTGAAGCTTACTTTACGTGAGAAAAGAAACATAAATTATGAATCAAACAATTACAAATGATTTTAGATTCAGTAATACGATTTGGTTTTCAGGCAAGAAGCCATCTCACGATGGTACCTCACCACCGGTGCAGCTTGATTTTTTTTTTGTACATAATTTTGCACCTCCATTTCTGATTTGACGTAAATTCGCGATGTAAAACACACACAAAAGCCAGCCAGCCAACCTCACAACTGAAAACATTACTACTCCACTCGCTTAGCAACGCGGGTGGTAAGCGAGCGGAGTGGTAATGTTTTTAGTAGGAGGTTGGCTGACTGGATTTGTGTGTGGGTAAATAAGATGTCTCATGAACGGCTTGAGCAATCAATATGGAACTTTCAGGGTATCAAGATATGGCCAAAACTTGGGCGAGTTCGAAAATGGGCACTCAGGGTGAAGGTCAAGGTCACCAAAGGTCAACTAGTTGACCTTTGTCAGCCATTTTGGTGACCTTGACCCTTTCCCCGAGTGCCCATTTCCGAACCTTTCCAAGACTTTGGCCATATCTTGATACCCTGAACGTGTCATAAGATATATTGTTTACTCAAACACAAACAATGGCAGCCAGCTCGCTTCACAACGCGGGTGGTAATAACTGATCAGCTAAAATGACCAAATAAAAGGGAATAATTTGTGGCTGACGTTTTAGAATGACTGACTTGTTCTCAAATAATAAAACAGAGGAAGGAAAAACAAATAAATAAATAAAAATAATTCATACACCGGATTACTGGCGTCCTCCATTCATGAAGTATCTGTAACAGTTGGACTTGAACAGCTGTGGATTTGAAGTTTGGGGTGAAATAACTCCATGGGAGCGAGTTCCAGAGAGATGCAGTTCGGGGAATAAAAAAAATTCTGAACGACAATATGGCTGTATGACATTTCAGTCATGAGCGCTACCAGATGCCCGTGTAGCACGCAGGAAGGCTTGGAGAGGTGGCACGATAGGTGAGACTTCGTCTGAGCATCTGCAGTAAAAGTATATGTAAAATAATGCAAGGGAGGCAACATTCCTTGTTACTTATAGAGGATTTTGTTTATTTATACTAGCAGTTATTAATAATTCCAACAGCTTTGTTCTGAATTTTGTCTAGTTGTTTTAATGCATCCTCTCCACATCCATTCCACAAGGGTGAGCATTATTCAAGCTGAGAGCGCACGAGTCTTATAAATTATAGCTAATTGCTCGTCAGTGGAGAAGTTGCGGAGTATGTCCAATAAACCAAGTTTCTTTGAGGCAGCCTTAGCAAGTGATCTGACGTGAGAGGTCCATCTGAGGGCACTGTTAAGTGAAACACCGAGAATTTCTATACTTTTGGAGATGGGAATATTAGAAGCACTGAAGGTAACATACGAATCTGGCAATATCTGCCTATTAGTAAACTGTATATATTTGGTATTACTAGTATTAATTGAGACAAGGTATTTGGTTCCCATTCATTGATCTTAGATAAGCCGATTTATGGAGATGGCTGTACTGATTTGAGAGTTAGAAATATTAAACTTTGTAAATGGCTGTTCGAGTGTGAATGAACTGTGAAATGTTGAGTCATCTGCATATAAATGGATGGGACTGCGGGTGACAGCGAACACTGGTCGACAAAGGTTAAAAAGTGTTATGGTTCAAGTATATTTTTAGGTGATTCTAAGCAACATGCACTTGTAACTTTCGAATATGATATCCAATTTTCGCAGCACGTCCAGTTTTCGAGAACATTATACGATAGGAAAATCTGCTCGTGTGTTGGAAAATCCGATTCGACTCCAATCATATAGATATGCCTTGTAAAGTTGCATTCAGCTAGCAATTGTGGCGGTTATATCAGTTTCAGTTAAGTACTTCAATTACAACATTTTTAGCTACTCAAAGTGAATCAGCCACTGCCGAAAGTCGGGTAAAATTTTCCCACCATCAAGTACAAGGTTTACCAATGTATGCAGTGGTAATCTTATATTTGCTATTATTCCATTTCAGCTTTTCTTTACTGTTACAGTGCCTTGATCTGTGTTGGCAACAATGAAGCACCGCAACTGTATGAATGCATCAGACTCTTTCTGCTACATCTGCGGGTTCTTTACACCTGAAGGCCTGAAGAGACCAGTTACAAGGAATGTTAAAAGTGCTTACAAACATTACTTCAAATGTCCTGATGGTAATCAAGACAAGAAGTGGGCACCGCATATTGCATGCAAGCTCGGTGCAAACCACATGAAACGGCCAACAGCTATGGCTTTCGCTGTACCGATGGTTTGGCGCGAACCAAATGATCACTCTCCTGACTTATACTTTTGCCTCACTAACACCAAAGGGAATTAAATGAGAACTCGGTCCAAGATCATGTATCCTTACGTACCTTCTCCAAGGCAAGCATCCCATGGCCCTGAGCTTCCAGTTCCAGATCCTCCATTAAGTACCACAAGTAAATCAGAATCTAGTGACGAGGAGTGTTGCATGGATGCAGACTTTCAAGAAGATTTAGAGAGCAAGGAGCCACACCTCATCAGTCAGGTAGAGCTGCATGACCTTATAAGAGACCTTAACTCCCACAGGGAGAAAAATGATTTCCTTGGATCTCGACTTAAGCAATGGAACATGCTACAAGGTGGAGTTTGTACCACCACCTTCCATCATAGACATGCAAAGCTCTCAATGTACTTCAAGATGGATGACATGCTCTGTTACTGTTATGATGTTATATCGTTAATGCAACACCTTTTTAAATCTCGTCCTTATCAAAAAGGTAAATGGCGGATGTTCATAGATTCTGGGAAGAATGCACTGAAGGGGCAGTCTTACTCCATAATGGAAATGAGCATATCCTTCTGTTCCAGTTGTACATGCCAATGGAATGAATGAAAGTTATGAAACTATGAGTACTCTGTTGATCGCTACTGGCTACAAGACACATCAATAGGGCATCTGTTGGGACCTGAAAGTGATCTGCTTGCTTCTAGGACTTTAGCAAGGTTACA
>JAGKTI010041487.1:0-10241 GCA_018397915.1 Birgus latro
CTGTCATCTAACCTATCATGCAATATATAATAATTATTTTAAATATATATTAATAATCAGGAAAGCCTTAGAGAGTAAATATTCTATGCATTTACGAAAACTGTGACATCGATACGTCATGTGTTGACATCTGGGTTGTTCAGGGAAAAACGCTTTGAAAACACCAGGGAATTTCTAAATAAATGTTGAAAAGTATTTGAGAAGAAAATAAAGGAGTTCGGCAACCAGAACAGTAACAAAAACGACAAAGACAGGCTGTTGAAAAGGCTGCCCCGATGGAGTCATCAATCGCATTCACCGTCAAAAAATAACAATTCTCCGTCACAACAATTCACACCCCGGATGATTCAGCGGCATTCATACAGTAAGCATAACAGATGTTTATTTAACTGTCCGGGGACCTGAAGCGATGGCGTCTTCATCGAGAACCTGGGAGTGGCTTCGGTTGCCCGGGCAAGTACCACATCTCTCCACACACCACAACACCATTTTTTCTACACCGAGAAATGACTCCCCGGCGATCATTTCTCGACGACGACTTCTTGCCGGGGACATTGAGAGTAATCCAGGACCCACCAACAAATACACATGTCCAACACGCTTAAAACCTATAACGTCAAGTTGACAAAACAAAGGGTTCAGTTCAGTGCAATTCCTGCAAGAACTGGACCCATTACACCTGCACAACACTTGCACCCAAAAAAGACTACACGAACACCTGGACCTGCTCCTTATGTTCCTTCCCCCCACCCACTAACCCCCCCACCAATTGCTACTCCTACTTCCCCCACACCTCCTCAACCTAACCCACCAATCCTTCCCACACCATCCAATCCCCTAACCCCTCCTATCCCACCCCGAACTAATCCACCTCAACCCTTGCCTCCACCACAACCTTCTCCTACCCCTTCCCCCCCACCCTCACCATCACCTCCCCTCTGTACTGCAGCACCCAACACACACCACATACATAACATAAACATTCAACTAAACATAGATGGCATAAACACAAAAAAACAAGAACTCACACAATTCATCGAACAACACAACCTACACACTGCCATCTTACAAGAAACAAAACTACGCACAACACAAAAAACACCTACATTTCATAATTTCACCACCATCAGACAGGACCAGACCCGGTGGTGGCAGTGGACTCATCACCCTGGTACACAAATCCATCAACTTTTCAGACACCAGTGCACACACACAGTCACTTCTCCCCCCACATGACGCTACGACAGAAATACAATCAATTAAAATACACACTGGTAACAAATCACACACTACAGTCGCCAACATATACATTCCATCCCAATCATCCCCCACAGTACCACACAATTACTCTCCACAAATACACCACATCACTGACATACCCAACATCATCCTGGGTGGTGATTTCAACGCCAAGGCATTGGCCTGGTATGTCAACAACCCTGACACAGACAGAGGGCTGGCACTACAAGCCCAGACAGATCATCTTTTCATACTCAATCATCCCAGTTATCATACCAACATCCCACACCAAGCCCTCTTCCTCCCATCATCCCCAGACATCACCTTCTGCTCCCCAAACCTCTCCCCTACAACTTCCTGGAGAGTGGTCGGAACCCTTGGCTCTGACCACCTCCCGATCATCATCACCACCAAAACCAGAATCACCCCAGCTGGCCACAGACACACACACACACACTAATTATAAGAGAGCCAACAGGGAGGCCTTCACAACCGAAACAGAGCAACACTTTGAAACATTAAACAGTACATCCATCACAAACATCAACACCGCTGTGCACATTTTCAATACAATTATACAAAACGCAGACAAAACACACATCCCCAGCGGCAACAGAAAAAGACACAACCCCAATTTCACACCAGAAATTCAAGGCCTCATCAGACAACAGCACACACTATGACACTCCTGAACACCCCATACACAAGACACCAAACAACAAATACAAGAACTCAACACTCAAACAATAAAATATCAGAACAGCAAACACTAAATTGGAATAATTATCTCCAAACACTTGACCACAACACAAAACACCTGGAAACTCATAACACTAAACAGCATCACACTGTCCAACAGCAACACTACACACGCTGCCATCACAACAACAGACACCATTCCTTCAAACAAACAACAAGCAAACACTCTCATCCATCACTTTTCACATGTCAGCCATCTAAACCCCCACTGTGACGGACCAAAGTATCATCCGACGTAAGAGACAGTTCCCCACAGACCCAGCCTTCGCACCGTTCACATACAACCAGACGAAGCACATCATCAGCAACCTCAAGCACTCATCTGCCTGTGGACCAGACAACATAAGCAACATACACCTTAAACACCTTGGACCACAAGGCATACAAGCACTCACCAACATATCAAACTACAGCTACTCACACAACATAATACCCAACATCTGGAAGCATGGCATTATCATCACTATCCCCAAACCCAACAAAGACCCCACATTACCTTCCTCACACCGCCCCATCACACTCCTCTGCACCCCCTCCAAAGTCACTGAAAGACTGGTACTACAACTAGTTACACCTCACACCCCCCTAGCCCCATCAGAACATGGTTTTAGGCCACTACACTCCACAAACACTCTTCTTACACACCTTACACACAGAGAGTTTTTGATGGCATGAATTCAGCTAGGCCACCACACAGAACACTCCTTGTCACACTAGACATTAGTAAAGCTTTTTATTCCATCCCCCGCAACAACCTCACAAACAAAATATTCAACACAAACATGCACAATAACACAAAAAGATGGCTGGCAAACTACTTAGCAGGGAGATATGCACATGTAACTTTTGCTGGTCAGTCCTCGAACATCAGAAACTTCACAAATGGTGTCCTCCAAGGATCTGTCTTGTCTCCTACACTCTTCAACCTATACATGCATGACATACCCACACCCCACACACAACAAATACACATAGCTTCCTATGCAGACGACATAACACTTACTGCACACACCAAAATGCAAACACAGCCGCACAAATCCTCCAACCTTACCTCAACACACTACATGAATGGTTCACCACAAACAGACTCAAAACAGCCCCAGCCAAATCTACAGTGACCTTTCTCATAAACTGGACAGCAGAACACAGTCACATTCCACACCTCACCACAGACAACACTCCCCCACCACACACACCCAAAATCCTTGGTGTAGTATACATCAATGTCATTTAAACAACACCACAAACATCAAAAATAAATTAACACCAAGACTCAATGCCTTGAAGTCACTTGCCCATACAACATTTGGACACAACAAAGAAACCACCACCACAGCGTACAAACAATATATATGTTCAGTGATGAATTATGCAAGCCCTGCTTGGGCTCCTAACCTCACTAAAACACACTACAACACTCTACACACCATACAGAACAAGGCCCTAAAAATAATCACAGGCTGCACAGCTACTACACCTACACACCACCTACACCAAGAAACCAAAGCCTACACCAAGAAACCAGAGTCCTCAAAGTCAAGGATCACCTAGACATGAGAGGCACCCAAATGCTTGCCACAGCCTCCACAAACCCACAACATCCACTACACTACATGGCAGCACATCCACACACACCAAGGAACATCAAAACAACACCATCCACTACACTACATGGCAGCACATCCACACACACCAAGGAACATCAAAACAACACCCAGCACACGATATCATACACAAATACCATCATCTCTTCCCCCCTGCCCGCCTCAGACCAGCTTCCAGAAGTATATTCATACTCAAATCACTCTCCGTTCCATTCAGTCACTGAAAGACAACACACAGCTGCATGCACGGCCTCCTGATATCCACCCTTCTGAATCCTATCTCCCTGCATGCACAGCCTCCTGATATCCACCCTTCCGAATCCTATCTCCCTGCATGCATGGCCTCCTGATATCCACCCTTCTGAATCCTATCTCCCTTGTGAGGACAGGGTCCACCTGGCCAGGCTGAGATGTGGGCATCATCCAGCCCTCTTGAGTTATCAGAAGAGGCTGGATGATTCCGTCACTGATGCGTGTCCAGGATGCAACACAGCACCCCATACTATTAAGCACATTATGCAAGACTGCATTGCACACAATCTGCAACACAGCACCCCATACTATTAAGCACATTATGCAACACTGCATTGCACACAATCACCTGTGCCAACAACACAACATACACTCCTTGAGAGCTCTGTGGGAAAGCCCGGTCTCGGCCGTGGCCTTCCTTAGAGACTCGGAGCTGTTCGGCCAGACTGCCAAGGGAACAACTACTACTGTTCGGGTACTGTCTGATGGTGGGATTGTACACAGAGCTGCTGCTGCTTCTGTACTGTGTTTGAATACGAGTTGCGGATCACATTCTCCAGTGACCCTGACTAGGTACAAACAAGACAGAAACTGGTGTTAGGCTTTGGTTGGCCTCGTTTACAGCTATTTCGGGGTTGGGGTGAGCTAGAACCTTGTTATTGCTCCTTTGAGTGGGTTTAGGACTTGGCTGGGGGGGAAACCCAAGGCTCAAAAACACATCCCTAAACAGCACCTTACATGTTAAACCTACCCCAAGATACCATACCCCACCTAACGATGGGTTTTGGCTTAACCAACTGCATCGTTAAACCAGGGTATACCTGTACTGCAACAATGCCAGAGAAGTGTAGTAATTATTGGTGTACAGGATGTGGTATTTTTTTTTTTTTTTTTATGTGTCCGACTCTGGGCATAGGCTTCACAGCCTGCTATCAAGGCCCAGCCGTCCTCCTACATACCATACACCTCTACATGTCACCACTTCGGCGCTAACACCCACCGTCCATATTGAATACATGCTAGGGCTGTCTCATACAGGACTGGTGTATTGGTATTAGCGGGGGTATTTTTACGACATGTCGGCGGGTCTTCTGGTAGATCAGTAAAGCCTGATTTAATGAAATTCGAATCCTTAAACTGTTCCCTGTCCCAGCGAGGATTCGAACCTGGGTCCCTCGGGACTGCAAGCCAACTCTCTACCGATCGAGCCACCGCCTCCATCTATCCACACTTTCACCACAGCAGCACAAAACCCATGGGGATCACTGTTGGGCATATCCACATCTGTAGCCAAGTACACTATCACATACCCAGTCTCTCAAACGCACAAAACGAAGAACTTTTAACAAGCGTGTTGTCGTTTGGAAGGCACACGCTGAATAAATGCTAGACGGACTAGGAATAAAACAACTGACTCGTCAATAACCACTTTCTGTAACGGCCGGGAAAGCCTGCGACGCCTTCAGTATCATAAGAAGCAGCCTGATCTTCCACAGCCCGTCATTTGGGGCCGGGCCATGGAGCCTGTTGAAGTGTGGGAACCTGAGAATGGCCCAGTACCTGTCCCAGGCCATATACTTACTACAGACAGGTGTAAGATTTCATCCACGCTTCTTTACGTGTGCCATTATCAGTGCCAGCCATACGTACATTGCCCCCACCTCCACTGCCGTCCATTCTTCAATTACCGTATTGCATTCGGGGACACCAACACCTCAAGCCAGTCAACAGATATAGGCTGGTGGAAGTTTATCTCCTTCACCAGGTACTGGATAATTGCTATGGTAAATAAAGCTTAAAAAAAAGGACAGGATGACTGGCTGTACTGCCCCCAGGTGCTGCCTCTGAACACCTGCCCGTCACATCAGAGACGGGCAAGGTGGGCTGGAAGCATTCACCCTCCTCCCACACAAACACGTCAAGCCTGCCGACACTAGGGCTGCTGGGGTGTGATCTGGCAGGGATAAGGCACTTCTCTGCACCACCAGCATGCCCACAACCACAGGAGGGGGAAGGAGAGGTGCAGGTGGAGAGGATGCAGGTGATGACTCACTTGTCGTGGGGCCTCCCTGGGGTGATGCGGGCTTGCCATGTGTCCCTGCTGGGGCTGCACACCTTGTTTCCTTCACCCTTGAGGTGCTGAAGGTCTTGGCACCAGATATGGACAATGGGATACATAGACAGGGGACAGATCTGGTCAATGGGACATAAATTGATGGTCGCTTCCAACAATGGGGCGACAACCAATGCGGAAATAGCCGTCACCCAGCATACCTGA
Source organism: Birgus latro (assembly GCA_018397915.1). Taxonomy (NCBI): domain Eukaryota; kingdom Metazoa; phylum Arthropoda; class Malacostraca; order Decapoda; family Coenobitidae; genus Birgus; species Birgus latro. The sequence continues at coordinate 6,133 of JAGKTI010041487.1, forward strand.
TCAACAAACGCTGCATCAGATATAACCATCCCCCCAGCGCTGAGGGGTTAGAACACTGCCAAACCAACAAACAGTAATTTTGATGGCTGGTTTAAGTAATGCTAAAACATAAACAAACCAACTAGTAAGGCTGGTTTAGGTTTGGGTAATGGTTTTAAACAGACAAACCAGGCATCAGTAATTTTAAAGGCTGGTGTAAGTTAGGTCAATGCTTATAATACCAACCTGTGCTGGTATGGATGGTGTGGGGGGCCAGGGTGTGGTACAGATAAATGCTTATAATACCAACCTGTGCTGGTGTGGACGGTGTGGGGGGCCAGGGCAAGGGCCAGACACAGCTCGGATAACGGCCAGAGGAAATCCCAAACACGACGTGCCGTTGTGTCGCCTCGTATGTCTGGAAACAGAAATGGAAATTTAGGGAAACTCCTGTGTATAAACAACTGTATTTTTTCCAGTAAATTCTATCTATCTATTGACAGACGCCTTCATCCCATAAGGGGTGGCCACAAACAAATCACCTCCATGTCAACCCATCCCCTGCCATTTTGCTGCCATCCCCCCCCCAGCAAACACACCCCTCTCTCATATACCTCTCCACTCCATCCCTCCATCTCATCCTTGGCCTCCCCCTCCCTCACCTCCAACTCATTCACACTCTCCTAGTTAGTCTCTCACTCTCCATCCTCTCTCATACACCTCTCCACTCCATCCCTCCAACATTAAAACACAAAAATACAAAAAACAGGAGTAACAGGAGGTGAATTGCTTGCTGCTTCCGCTGTTAAAATTACACCAACATTTAGCGCTGGACAAAGGTAACAGAATTACAGCACACCCAAGCAAACGTAATACAAACCCAGCCAAGGCAAGCTTATTTAACTAAACCAAACTGAACACACCTTAACCAAACTGAACACAACCAATCTTAATGTAACCAAACTTGACAATTTAANTTATACTGAATCAGTTCATTAATCACTTCATTACGACTTTATCATATCTTAACTTGATGCTACCGAGTTGTCCTACAAGTAACTGGTTAACGCAAGGTTCGCCGCCACTACTAGCCTCTAAAACCAACAAAACTCTTCACTACGGCACACACACAGCATACTTCATCATTAAGAGAGCTGTCACACTGAGTCTTACTTGCCTGTCATGATACTAACAGCTGAATATCACAGAAATCTTCCCTTTACTGGTATATGATTCCCAGACACTGTTGTGAGTGGCAGGCAGCTGTGGCCCCGAAATGGGTTGTGACGTCACAGTGAGGTACGATAATCTCCAACTCTGATTTACTATTTTTCTTCGTAAATATTAAATCGGAGAGTAAAATTAATGATACTCCGATGATTACGAGTGACCATTGTACTACTCTATGTAACTTGTACACGACCGTCAACCAGTCCATTACGACACAAATTAATCATACCGAGTTTCAACATTTTTGTTCAAACAGATTTTGTACACAGCGGAAGTACACGTGGCCCAGCCCTGACATGATGAGGTGAGCCGGGACATAGATTGGGGACATATTAGGGTGAGCCGGGACATAGTTTAGGACATATTAGGGTGAGCCAGGACATAGTTTGGGACATATTAGGGTGAGTTGGGACATAGTTTGGGACATATTAGGGTGAGCCGGGACATAGTTTGGGACATATTAGGGTGAGCTGGAACATTCCACTATTTTAACTTAAAATTTAAAGATACACTGATTTCATTGTATTAGCTGGTAACACAAATTTATTTAGTAATCCCTCCAATATCCGATGTAATACAGCCAAAGGCATGTCCGGAACTAGGGTTTGTCTGGGACTTGGATCTGAGCCTTCTGGACAGGTACTTATGGACCCTAACCCAGCTTAACTCAGAAAACCACCTATGTAACTCCCTACCAGACATGCACAGCACCTACTTAAGGCCCTGTTCACACCAATAAGAGGCAAGAAGCAAGAAATAAATGAAAAGGAACCAGAGAATGTGGAATTACAGGTGAGTATGGAAAATATTTAGCAGTTGCCAGCCTAATGAAACTCCCAACCGGACATCAACAACACCTTTGTCAGACTCTAAACACACCAATAAGGGACACAAAGCATGAAATAACTGAAATGAAACCACAGAATGAGGAATTAGAGTATGGAAATATTTAGCAGTATCCAGGGTACGGTACAGTACAGTACTTAGAACACGTCTGTCCGTTCTGGAGATAAACTGCCTCCAGTGTTTTGCAGCCCTTTTTTGCACTCTGAAGTGATTTCTAATTTATCACTGCACAACACTGTAAATTCTCATGTGGTTTAGTGGTGAGGTATTGCAGTTTATTCACAAAAACAAGCCTGTGTGGCAGCATTTACTCCCGATGGTAGTTAGGCAGTAACTAGGGAGGGGAGGGAAGCAGGGGGACCGCTGTCCATGGGGCAAAACACAGTTGTTCAGTGCCGTGCGCCAAGTTCAAAGTCACGGTTCTAAAAAAACCGATTTTTTGGGCATTTTGGGATTCTGAAGGCCTCAGCCCAAAATGTCCGGGACTTGGGTGTTTGGATCTTACAGGGATTACTGTATTACCGTATGCAGAATGCAATACCAAAATACCAAAATTCTATCAGAATTTTTGCTCCAAAAAAAAAAAAAAAAAACGTTAAATTTATATATAAACCTAATGTAGAATGTAATACCAAAATTATATAAGCATTTTTCCTCAAAAAAAAAATAAAATAAAATAAATAAAATTATAAACTTACATTCAGCTAATTAGCCAATTTGAAGCAGCTGAATAAATTCCACAGTAAAGAGTTCCATCAAGTGTCCTGTAGGAAGTTCTGCTGAACAATTTCACTGAGAAATCAACTTTGTGTAATCATTAGAGGCATTGTACACCTTTTGTATTGTAAAAGGCACAGCTGCTGCTGACAGGACAGCGCCACAAATGATGTACAGCTGAACATCATCATCTGTATCAGCACAAACTGGCCACTTGTATTTATCACTACCTCTCCTTAACAGATATTTCACTGAACAACTTCTTCCCCACTTTTAACACAACCAATATATGCTGTTCTGACAAACCACAAATACAACAAAATACAGTAACCTCCCTACTATCCGGACGTCCACTATCCGGATGCATCACTATTCGGACATCGTAGGCTGTCCGACCCTCAAAATGCCCAAAAATCCGAAAAAAAACTTCGATTTTTTAGGACCGCGTCAGTTTCAATTTCCCACGCGCACCAAACAGCTGTGTTTTCGCGCCTCCCGCCTCTCTCACGGTCTCATTTCCCGTTCACCTCCCAGCTCATCACCACGCTCTCAAAATGGCGGCTGAAGTGCTTGGTTTTGTGGTGATCCCCTACCTCCTGCAGGGCTTGCTGATGCTCTGCACCTTCTTTATCGTGTGTGTGATGATGGCCCCGCCTCCTGAGAAGAGGAAGAAAGTGGTTCTGACTCTGGAGAAGAAGAGGGAGGTACTGGAGACAGTGAACACCGGGTGGCCGACATCACGAATCCTCCGTGAATTCAACCTCCCTCGCTCCACTTTGTTTGATATCAAGAAGTCCCGAGACGAACTACAGCAGTACACGGCTGATTTCGCTTCGAAGACCAAACGAAACGTGGAGAGGAAGATGATGTTTACTCCTAAGTATGCAGACATTGACCGTTCCACACTCATCTGGTATCGACAACAACTTGCTGCTGGTGTGTTGGTACGTGGAACGGAGCTGAAAGCTGCTGCCGAGAAGTTCGCAAGACTACAGGACACCCCAGACTTCAAGGACTCGTCACAAGACCACACGGGAATTTACTGTTATGTACAGTGCAGTGAAGTGATGTGATGCAAGGTATGCGAAAGAAAATGCTGTGGAAAGAGATGGTAAGTGCTGGTGAGTGTAAAGTGCAGCGGAAGTGCTAAGGTGTGTCAGGTGCAAGGTCTTACTGTCAGAGTCTGAGATGACCGAGCGGGTTATACATCAGGACGGCGGCATCATTCTCGTTGTTTTTTTTATGCAAGGAAGAAGGAACCAAAGGCCACGGGCCTGCATACTGTTCCTTCCAAGAAAAAGCAAAAACAATACAAAAGAGAGCCAAATTCAAGATCC
>JAGKTI010041488.1:0-10241 GCA_018397915.1 Birgus latro
TGAGTAAATGAGCATTGAATAAATAAGTGAATAATACAATATGGTAATTCCTTTTTTTTTTTTTAGATTTTTTCTTTTCATTAGGAAGATCATTCATTAATTTATAATGTAAACCAGTTTCAAAACAATACAGTTATAATAAGGGCAGGGGAATGAAATGATTGAAATCAGTTTCTGATACAGCACGAATTGCTGAGTGAGGAGTGTGGGGAGTGTGAGGTCTGGGCTGGCGAGAGACTGTCACTCAGTACTTGGAAGTGGTTGGACTCAGGTGGCGTCGAAAGTGTGAGAGAGGGTTAATTTCTCTCAGTCTGGCGGATTTTCACTACTTCTGAGACCAATCTAGCGGATTTCTATGGTTTTCTTTTGGCAACACTCCCCGGTAGGCCTTACGTTAGTCAGTCAGTGTCACGTTATGGGAGTGGGTGGATGTCGGTCTTTGTCACAATCCCCCTCCCCCCTTTTTATACAGTCCTTTTTGTCTGAAGTTCTCTTCATTGTCGCACTCTTGCTTTTGACTGTCATCCTCTCCCTGTTTAGTTCTTTCATGAAACTGCTCTGCGTATTTTATTACATGCTGGATTTTCATCGTGTGAATAAATTGACCAATTTTCCTTCAGTAATTGCATTGGTTTCACCAACTGAATACGGCAGATTAATTTGCTTCTTGATAGCAACACAGGTGGTTAGGGGTTGTTGTTGCGCACATACAATAATTTGTCTGTCTTGGTCTTGTGTTGTGCTAGGAGGGGCTCCATTTGGCAAATTTTCTATGTTCTACCTCTGTCTCGCTTACCTATCCGTTAACTGTCCTTGATGTTAAGTTGCCGGGATATCTGTCTTGCTGGAATATTTGCTAAATAAAGAGCAGTAATCTGCTTGCACTGATAGGCTATAGTATCGTGTTCTTCTTCTGGGTATAAAGGGCCATGGTCGAGGACACGACCCACTGCCCTTCCTCAGCCGATGGGGCAGGGTCTTAGGTCACAGGCAGGGGAGCTTCCCCGACGATCGCAGGAATCCACACATTAGGTGCATAACTTGTAGACGTGTGTCAGGGTCACCAGAACCACCACCCAGTAGGAGAGGGAGGGAGAGGTGGGGGTATCCAAGGGTAGCCAAGTTGTCTTGGAGGGCCACTCGGAAGTGGAATCTGGGACACCACAATAGGAACTGCTCAACAGTCTCCTTGGTACGAGGACACCACAGACACCATGGGGATTCTATAATACCTAGATGATGTAGGTGGCCACTCAGACCAGTGTGTCCAATGCGCAGATGGGTGAGGGCCACGTCCAGTCGGCAGCAGGGATGGCAGGCCCAGGGGGGAGTTGCTGCATCAGCACGGACGAGTCCTAGAGAGGTTGCAGATAGATCATGGAAGAGGGACTGCTCCCAAAGAGGTCTGCAGGCTTGGCAGATACGGGAGTGGAGAGCAGTGGGATCTGGGTCTAGATGGGTGAAATGTTGGGAGTGGAGGGCTTGCTGAGCTGCGTGGTCCACAGTTTCATTGCTGTGAATGCCAACATGCGAGGGGACCCACTGAAGGTGCACGGTACAGTGAGGAGAGGCAAAAAAGACAAGGAGGGAGTGAATTGCATTGACTAGTCGCACATGAGAGGACAGCCGACTGGAGAGGAGGAGGTGTAAAGATGATTGGGAGTCAGTGTAAAGCACTACTGGTTGGGGTGGCAAATGGCATTTTACAAAGGTCAGTGCTTGGAGGATGGCGTATAGTTCTGTAGTGAGGACAGAGTGGGGTCCAGATAGGGTCCAGGTCTAGCATAGGGAGAGGTCATCAAAGTACACTGCTGAGGCAAAGGAGGCAGGAGGGGAATATGAACCATTGGTAAAGATTCGAAAGAAGCCTCCCTAGATTGAGGTGTCCAGAAGGTGGAAAATCTGGCAGGCCAACAGTGCATCAGAGGACTTCCAAAATGGGATGGGGAGGTCTGGGGAAACCATGGGGGAAAGGTCAAGTCATGGAGGGACAGGGGAGATAGGGGAAGATGGGGCTGGGATAGATAAGGTATGACAGGCCTGTAGGCCACGAAAAATGAAGGGTGGGTTTACCCGAGGCACCTGAGGAGGAGGACTGACTAGGGAGACACTAGAATATAGGATAGAGAGTGGGTGTTGGGGGGAATGTCCAAGAAGATGGTAGAGGAGATGACAGTCAAGGCCAATACACAGGGTAGAAAGGGAGAGCATTCCTGATTCGGCATGAAGAGATACAACTGGGGGTGACTTAAAGCCCTTAGGGCTATATGGAGGGCAGAGTTTTGGATTACATCCAGCTTCTGCAGGTGAGAAGAGGAGGCAGACCCATATACCGATGACCCATAGGAGAGTCGGCTCAGGATTAATGCGGAGTAAAGATGGAGCAGTGTTTCCCTGGTGGAAGTCCAACGCACTCCTGCTATGCTATGCATGATGTCTAGTCGTCGAAGGCAGGAGGATCGGAGGTATTCTCTGTGATGTTTCCAAGTCAGAGTGGGGCCATCCAGTCACAGTCCAAGGAAGGTTTTCCTAGATTGTAGAGGTACAGGAGAGTCATTTATCTGGATATGTGGGAGGGTGGGGAGTTTTCGCAGAGTGAAGCACATCAGAGAGCTCTTGTCGTCTCTCACTGTCAGGCCTCATGTCGCAGCCCAAGCGATAAAGACATCTATTGTCTGTTGGAGGCTCGACTGAGCGTTATGTAGTTGATCTGCACTGCAGAGGAAAGAGACATTGTCCGCATAGATGAGGAAAGAGACTCCCGGGACTCGGGGGATATCTGACAGCAAGACGTTAAAAAGGAGGGGGCTAAAAACAGAGCCCTGTGGGATGCCCTTGTGGATCACAGAACAAGATGATTGTGTATTCCCTAAGGATATGGCGAATGTTCGGTCAGTGAGAAAACTGCGTACCCAGGCCAAGGCTGGACCCCTCACTCCCTTTGTGCTGAGTTTATATAGTATGCTAGCACTCCCTTTGTGCTGAGTTTATATAGTATGCTAGCATGAGGGGCTGAGTGGCTGAGTCAGATGCACTTTGGATGTCTACAAAAGCTGCCAGGAGGTATTGACGGTGGCAGTATGCAGAACAGATGTGGTGTTCAATCTGGGGAAGGATGTCTGCAGTGCTCCTACCTGGTCTGAAGCCACACTGGTCCTCCCCAAGGAGACCATGGAGTTCTATCCACCACGTGAGGCACCTGGCAACTGTGCGTTCGAGCACCTTGTCGACATTTGATAATAGGGCAGTAGGTCGATGGGAGGAAGGCAGGGAGGGGTCCAGTCCTGATTTGGGAAAGGGGAGGAGAAGAGATTCCTTCCATGAGGAAGGGAAAGTTCCTGACAGCCAGCTGTCATTGAACAGGCATAGGAGAGAGGTAAGGAGGGGGGATGGGAGATGTTTAAGGTAGTGATGGGCGATACCAGCTATTTCGTATCGATACAATACCGATTATTTTTTGGACTAGTATCAGTGGTATCGATTACCGATACCGATACCTAGACCTTTGCTCCCCCCCCCATATTTTTTTTCAAATATCGGTATGTAACCTATTACTTCAAAGCATTTGCTCAGCTAGAAGGATTATATTAAAAAAAATGTTTTTCGATCTAAATATAAAGATAAGTGGAAACAACTATGCCAAATTTTATTACATGATTTTTTCCTAAATACATAAGTGTTATTTATTGTCACAAAAAACAGATTGTTTGTATTGCGCGCCTACATTAAGACTATGTTGCATGACTGAAATATTATTTCAAAAAACCTTAATAACTGAGAGCAAAATTAAATTTATCATCTGAAATATAATAAACTTACTATTTCCATTTAATGGTATATATACTGTATATGGCAAACATCAGTTGATAATGATTTATCCTTGGAAGCATATTTGCTCTAAAATAAAGGCTATATTTTGAACTCATCATTTTTCTTTGGATTAACTTATATGGGACACATCAACTGATAATTATTTATCCTTGGAAGCATATTTGCTATAAACTAAATGCTGTATAATCTCTGTATTTCAAACTCATCAATTTATTTAGGAGGATCTGACTGACTGAAGTAACTATTCAAAAGCAAAATCATATCAACATTTGATGGCTTTAGACAACTTCTCCTGTGTCTAATGACTTCTCCTGCCTTAGAAGAGGCGTTCTGATGGGACAGAAGTTGCAACGATGCAGAGATATTTTCATGCGATTTTACTCATACTTTGAAGGGTTTCTTCTTTTCCTTTCCACCATTTGCCCGTATTGTAATTTGGACTCAGTGGTAATCGCAATATCGTACAAAACACAGTTAACAATTTGACTGCAGTTTGCAAACATTTACAGTATACATGTTTTATCTTCTCAACTAATATATGCTAATATCATGTCACAGTTGCATAAGTTTTGGCAAAATATGTTATACTGGTAACAGAGTTGCCATTGCATAAAAAAAGGAGGAAAAAAATACGCACACTATTAATCTGTGCAGGTCATACTAAGTAGTATTTTCACGTAATGCAGTAAATTATACAAGTTGATCTACAAAGTACGCTATAATGAATAAAAAGGAAAGAAAGCAACATTTCCTTCTAGATGAAAAATATCTACCTTTCTACATCCGATGATGTGACCGTAAACATTACCCAATTAACATGAGATTAAATATTCTGTCTGTAATTAGTACAAACTAAACACATACACATAGGCAATAAAGTAATTAATAAGTTATGACAAATATATGGTACCCTCAACAAACCTGGGTATTTCCCTTTGCTTTTGAAACTCTCAAAAATGGTTGTCTGCCTAGGCCTGGCTGATTGGCTGGAAGATGCGGTCGAGGTCGTAGCTTGCCTTCTTTTCTCTTCAGCTTCAGAGAATGCTTCAGGATGCTTCAGTCTTAAGTGCTTGAACATGTTGCTTGTGTTTTGACTGTGCTGTACTTTATCTGAGCATATCTGACATGCAGCAAGATTGACACTGTCTTCAACCTCATCAAAGAAAAGCCACACCACACTTCGTTTTTTATGGGCCATTTCACTAATCAAAAGCCTAGGGGCGACAATGACGCAGTCAGTGGCGTGATAAAAAAAAGCTCTCGGCATGACGCCCGTGTCGCCCGTTGATGTTGTATGACAGGAGACAAAGACACTGGGCTGCCAGATGCAAAAATATTATAACTGCCTTTCAATGGACTAAAATAATGATTATTTATATGTATTTTGAAATTACTCATTTTTTTTAAAAATAGCCAAATTTGAACACTTTCCTCAGTAATCGAAGTATCGATACCAAGGCATTGGTATCGATACTTGAGCTTAAGTAGCTGGTATCGAAAGTATCGATATTTTGGTATCGATACGCCCACCCCTAGTTTAAGGGACTCATTGAGGACTAAGTCAGGGATACAAGTTTTCCCACTTCTGGTAGAATGCAGTGCATGTTGGAGTTCGGGAGGGGAGAATGGAGAGGCAAGTCCCTCTGGTGAGGGGGACGAGATCTCATCCTGGATGACCTGCTGGAGATGGTCTGATATTGCCAGGGGTGCGGGGACACCAAGCTGTGATTGGAAAAATCGAGCCAGGAATTCTGCTTTGTTGTGGAGGGTGACGAAAGTGGCACCATCCTTGACCAGAGAGTATGAGTGTGAGTGGGGAGCCCCTTAGTAGATCAGACGAATTTCTGGATGTGGAGCTGGAGAAGGACAGAGAAGAGCAGAAGCTGAGCAAGCTGTGCGTCGTGCCAAGGATATGGTGCGTATGCATTCTGCTTCCTGGCGACGATGTTGAATCTTGAGTCGGGGACAGGGGTTACGTCTCCAAGCATTCCAGGCAGAGCGTCGAGCTCGAATGGCAGTCGTCTGTCCACCATGACACTGTTGAGCGGGTCGTATCCCGTCGTGACGATAATTTGATAACAAAGTGTCCTGTTGGCATTAGTATATATCTCATAAACACAGTGTATGGAAAGTAGTGTTTGATGGAAATGTACACAGTTTCTCACTAGGAATGTCAATTCACATGATGTCTATACACAATCTTGTTATCCCTGGATACCTTCCAAACACCAGTACCTCACCAAACTTCCTCTCCTACCAGTATATGATGTCAGAGAGAAGCCCTACAGATCAGAAAGTGGGTAGAGAATGCCCGAGAGAACAATTAGGGCAGAGTAAGGAGAAAAGAGGAGACTGGCCATCACGCTAAGTTTTCTGTAAAACACTATTCAGAATAACTGTACAATAAAACTCCGTAACCCAAGAGTGCTGTAACTCACCTTGCTGATAGTATGTCTCATGACTTTATTCTGGCTGTGATAAATGATCCATAATCAACTTTCCTATCTTCCTACAAGTCCCTACGACCACGCTGTCGAGTCCTGCCTCCAAGAGGGATAAAGAGACCTTGACCACCTGATCTTCTAGTGATGAGTCTGACAGGGGGTGAGGGATGCTGAAGGCTGCACTGAATTGTGGCCATTGATCTGGGGCCAACCGCCAGCGGGGGCGTGGGGCATACTCAGCTGGGGGCGACTGGCCGGCAGTGTCCAGGAGAACCGGGAGGTGGTCACTCCCGAGGTAAGGGCCAGTTGTCACGGCCGCATGCTGAAATAACGGATTGCCCATACAGAGGTCTAGGGTGGATGAACGACCGGTCTGTGGGCAGAAACGAGTCTGGAGGCCCATGGGTGTGAGGAGGGTGAAGCGGGAACTCTCGAGGAGGTAGCTAAAGATAGATCTACCCGATCGATTTGTAGAGCCATGGGTTACACATGGGTCCCAATGTGGATGGCGAATGTTAAAGTCTCCCATGAGGAGGCGTGGTGGTTGGAGGTGGTCGTGGTAGTATCAGAGCTCTTCCAGGGTCACGTCTTGACAAGGGTTATATGCGACGGCTACTGTGATCCATTCCATGGAGAGGCAATGGCAGATGGCAAGGAGTTCCATGACACCTTGGGGAGGCCTGGAAATTCTGAGGTCTGAACAGAGGATGGAGTTATGGACTAAAATTACAACACCCCCTCCAACTCTTTGGCAATCCACACAGATGACGTGGTAGCCCCGGATGGACAGGTGGAGGTCAGGGGAAAGCCAGGTCTCACAGATGCCAACGACCCCAGGGGAAAGGGATGTCAGTGTCATCTTCAGGTTGCGCGTCTTACACAGGAGGGAGCGGTCATTCCAAAAGAAGAAACGAGTGATGTGTGGGGGCGCCATTATTGTTGGGTGAGAAGGGAGAGCACACGCGGTATGAGTCTGATAAAGATATCCAGAAATGACAGACCATCTTGGTACAAAGCTAAAGCATCTGTCAGTATGCGGATAAGAGTCGTTTCTGGTGTTCCGTGGGGACTGGAGGGTGGTAGAGATTCGTCCTGATGAGGGGGTGGTGCAGATGGGTGGGGGTCTGAGCAGTGTGCGGTGGTGGGACAAGGTATTAAGGGGGAGGGACGTGGCTGGGAAGGACTGGTCAGGGAAACCACAGGAGGGGCATTGGGATTGCCAAACTCGGGAGTGGCTGGATCAGAGACTTGCCTCGTACTGTGAGTGGGACGGGGATGATGATGCTGGGGCTTCAGAGCTGGAACTGGTTGGGTCACGATCTCAGGGGGTGGGGAAAGGTGTATGGCCGTGTCAGATTCCCTGTCGGTGATGTCCATCTCTGGTGGTTGCAGATCCTGTAGGGCAGAGAAATGGTTGGAGGTGATTGCAGCAAAACTGAGGCCCTGCTGCATGGGGTGGCTGGGTGGGTGAGAGGAGACGGATGTTGCTGACTGATCGGGGCTAGGGGGTGTGGCAGTGCGCGGTGCCGGGTTGAGGGAGTGCAGCTTGGTGTACACAGACTGGAGGAAGGATGGGTTGTTTCGGGCTGTTACGTGGATGGCAAGGGCTTGTTGATATACTGGACAAGATCGTGATGTGACGGTGTGGGCGTTGCCACAGAAAAAACAGTAAGGGTCCTATGTGCAAGGCTTCCCAGCGGTGGAGCGGTAGGAGTGACAGCGGCTGCAGCGTGCACATCGGACCTCATTCCGACAGGAGAGGGATCCGTGCCCGAACTGGTGGCATGTGAAACAGCGTAACAGTGGAAAGGTATAAGTACCATCCATGTAATGAAAGGATGCTCTAATGTTGGTCAAGAGTTTATATATCTCTCTAACTATCTAGTTAATGTGTTTTTCAGGTGACAAACTATCCTGGACTAGCACTTCCAAATCATTCTCTTCTCTCGCTTATGTAATTGGTTCATTACCCATCAAATAATTCTGTGATGGCCTCTTGGTTCTTTTATCCATTTCCAGTATTATACATTTTTTTGCATTCAATTTCATTTCCCACATCCAGCTCCAATCATGTATCCTATCCAGATTCTCCTGCAGCATTTTACAGTCCTCCTCAACCTCTATAATTCTGTGATGGCCTCTTGATACTTTTACTCATTTCCAGTATTTTACATTTTTTTGCATTGAATTTCATTTCCCACATCAGGCTCCAATCATGTATCCTATCTAGACCCTCCTGCAGCATTTCACAGTCCTGCTCAACCTCTACCTTCCTCAAGATCTTTGCATCATCAGCAAACAGACTTGCATATCTGTTCACGCCATCTACCATATCATTTAAGTAAATCAGGAACATTATTGGTGCCAATACCGGCCCTGTGGGATACCAATTGTTACTTCCCTCCATCCAGATGTCCTGTCCTTTATTACTGTCCTCATTTGTCTGTCTATCAAAAAGTCTCCCATCCAATCCAGGAGGTTTCCCTTCAATCCTCCTATATGCTCTAATTTCCACATTAGTCTCTTATGGGGTACCTTGTCGAAGGCCTTCCCCAAATCTAAATACACACAATCCACCCAACTGTCTCTCTTCTGTAGCACGTCAATCGCTCTTGAGTAAAAGCCCAACAAGTTGGAAACACATGACCTTCTACTTCTAAATCCAAACTGACTTTCATTCAGAATATTCATCACTCCTAGATATTTTATCCATCTATCTTTCAGGTTGCGCAATTTTGCAACCATGCTGGTAAGGGACACTGGTCTATAAATTCTGGGGTTCTTCCTTGTTTCCTCCCTTATAAACTGGTACCACATTTGTCCTCTTCCTGTGTGTGTGTGTGTGTGTGTGTGTGTGTGTGTATTTACCTAATTGTATTTACGTAATTGTGATATACAGGAAATGAGCTACGCTCGTGGGGTCCCGTCTGTTTCTCAATAAGTCAAATTTAGCTTTAAACTCGTTTAAGTTTTTAGGCTGGACGATCTCTTTGTCCAGTCTATTCCACAGGTCTATGCATCTATACGGAAAACTATATTTCTTGATGTCCTTCAAGCAGCTTGGCTTCTTCAGTTTCAGTCCATGTCCTCTTGTTGCTCTCTTATCCCATAAAAACAGATCTTCTCTATCAATTTTATCTACTCCCATCATGGTCCTGAACACTGCAATCATGTCACCCCTCTCTCTCCTTACCTCTAAGGATGGCAAATCCAGCCTTTCTAGCCTCTCACTATATGACAGATCTGCCAAACTGGGGACCATCTTGGTTGCTGTTCTTTGTATTCTCTCAATCTTGGTTATATCTTTCTTTTTGTGTGGGGACCACACTACTGCCGCATATTCTAACCTGGGGCGGATCATGGCCACTATCAGTTTTTTCATCATCTCTTCATTCATGTAATGAAATGCCACTCTTATGTTGGTCAAGAGTTTATATGTCTCTCTAACTATCTTGTTGATGTGTATTTCAGGTGACAAACTATCCTGGGCCAGCACTCCTAAATCTTTCTCTTCTCTCGCTTTTGTGATTGGTTCATTACCCATCATATAATTCAGTGATGGTCTCTTGGTGCTTTTACCCATTTCCAATATTTTACATTTTTTTGCGTTGAATTTCATTTCCCACATCCGGCTCCAGTCATGTATCCTATCCAAATCCTCCTGCAGCATTTTACAGTCCCCTTCAACCTCTACCTTCCTCAAGATCTTGGATCATCAGCAAACAGACTTGCATAACTGTTCACTCCATCTACCATATCATTTATGTAAATCAGGAACATTACTGGCGCCAGCACCGAGCCCTGTGGTACACCACTTGTTACTTCTCTCCATCCAGACATCCTGTCCTTTATTACTGTCCTCATTTGTCTGTCTCTCAAAAAGGCTTTCATCCATTCCAGGAGGTTACCCTGCAGTCCTCCTATATGCTCTAATTTCCACATTAGTCTCTTATGGGGTACCTTGTC